>SHCU01000577.1:42960-55641 GCA_004307685.1 Ceratina australensis | reverse complement strand
CGCGTGTTTACGTGTCGAGATGTGCACGCGCCGCCGCCACTAGACGTTCCTTCTATCGGCGGCCAATTTTTTCTCATCGCGATTATCTTATCATTTGTTTGTTGAATCTATAATTACATCGTATTGAGCCTTTTATCTGAATCGATGTTACTGTAATTATTCAACTTTTTCATTCTGATTTGTGTTTTTTTAACGTTAATATGTTTTATGTCGTAGAACCGAAACAGGAGAAGGCAAAAGATCCGCAGGATGATGATGTTCAAGAGGACGATGAGAGATCGTCCAAGGTACCACAGACACCAAAAAAGTCTCCTAGATTATCAAAGAATGTTGCTACTACGCCGCAGAAAACATCTCCCGCAGCAACAAGGCGAAGGACTTCTAGCAGACCTTCCAGTTACCTCGGTAGGAGGACATCTCCGAAGAAAACAGATCAAAATGATATGTCTCGTGAAACATCTCCAGAGGCATCGGACTCAGTTTCACAAGAAGAGTCTCCTATGCAGGAGGATGCTATACCAGAAGAAACGAGCCTGCCAGAGGAGGAGACACCTGCTCAAGAAGAAACTCCTGTGCAGAGAGAGAAAACTCCTGTAAGAGAAGAAAAGTCTTCGCCTGAGAAGGGTGAAGGGAAAGGTTCACCGCCAAGTGCTGGAAATGAAAATACTGTTTCTACAGAGAACAAAGCAACTGTCGATGCAAATGAAAATCAAAATACAAGCGTTTTACAATCACCTGTAAAATGTAGCGACACTAATGTCTCAACTCCGAAAAAATCGGAGGAGAATAGAATTGATCAAAAGCAGGAACAAACCACAGTGATTAAATCGCCTCAGAAAATTCAAAGCATAGGTACAAAGAACATAAATGAGAGCGCTGCGAGCGATACAGTGACTGGAATTAAGGATACCTGTGATAATAAAGCTGACGTACCTAAAGAGATAGACACACAGCACGAACAAAAGGGTGAAGAATCTATAGACGATAACGCTGTAGAATCTGTCGATGTTAGCAAAACGACCGAGACAGATGATAACGAAGAAGTTAACAAAATTGATGTACCAGATACAGAACAACCAAATTATGCGGTTGAGGAGGACGAAAGTATGGATATTAATGAGAACGATAAATCAAAGAATGAAGAGCAATTCGAAGAGAACAAGGAAACTTTACCTGTCGGTGAAAAAGAAATAGACAGCAACGTCGATGCCAAACAGGACGAACAGGTATATTTTATAAATCAGGTTTTAATTCCCATGTTTTCGTTTCTCCACGATTTAGTAGATCTTACGCTACCTACAAGAAATATTATTTTTAATCGTTGATATATTTCATTTTAAGAACGTAGAAATGACAGAGATAAAACACGAGGAAGATACAGACGTCGATATGAAGGAACCATCAGTCACTGTTAGTGATAAAAAGCGGAAGAGATCACCTAGTCCTGCAGAGGAAGAGCGTCACGATTCACCGTTGCCTATTATAACTGAGAACGAGCCAGAGATCGACGAGTCCGCTTTGGTTTTGTCTTGGTGTACGTTGATGATCGAGAAATATAAGAATTACAAATTAACGCATTCTACTAATTTCTACTATTAATTCTTTCAGATGACTCAGATTTGAATCTGGTCATTGACAAAAATGGATTCTTTACCGCTACTCCCATGCATAACGACGGGTTCATGAACATGTGGGCCGGAGCGAGAGCTTCCTACGGATTTCTTTGCGGGAAAGTTTACTACGAGGCGAAGATAGTGGAACATTGTACTGCGGAGAACGAGGATCAACCGCACGTCCTCAGAGTAGGCTGGTCTGTTCCGAACACGTCTATGCAGCTCGGAGAAGAGAAATTCAGTTTTGGATATAGTAGCACCGGGAAAAAGTTGACGAGCGATCAGTACGAAGAGTACGGGTCTGAGTTTGGAAAGGACGATGTTATCGGTTGCTACTTCGACGCAACGTCTGACAACGTTGTACTCTCTTACACTGTCAATGGGCAAGATCAAGGCATCGCGTTCAGCATATCCAAGGACGAGCTCGGCGAGCAACCACTGTTTCCACATATTCTAAGCAAAAATTGCAGCTTCGCTTGCAACTTTGGTCAGGAGCCACCTTGGGCAGAACAGATTTTAGAAGGCTATGTCTCCATCGGGAACATTGAGCCTCAGTACAAGATAGCTGGCCCGCGGAGACCGGAGAAGAAGGACGACTGCGAGGTGATAATGATCTGTGGTTTGCCTGCCTGCGGGAAAACTACTTGGGCGACGAAGTACGCAGCCGAGCATCCGCAGAAGATGTACAATATTCTAGGGCTTAGTAGTTTAATCGACAAAATGAAAGATTCCGGGTTGTCCAATGAGGATGCGCAGGGTGACCAGTGGAAGATACTCGTCGACAGATGTACCGAAGCGTTAAATAAACTGTTAGAAATGGCTGGAAGCAGAAGGCGTAATTACATACTGGACCAGGCGAACGTGTATCCCTCAGCGCAGAGGCGCAAGATGAAGAACTTCTACGGATATCAGAGGAAAGCGGTTGTTATCGTTCCTTCGGAGGAGGAGTTCAAGTCGCGCATCGTGAAACATAAACCGATCGATGGCAAAGAGATCACAGATTCCATGCTATTGGAGATGAAATCAAATTTCAGAGCTCCGGTCGTCGGTGAATCGTTCGACGAAGTTAACTGGGTCGAACTGGACCAAGAAGAGGGCGGCAAGCTTATCGAAGCGTACAATAAAGAAGGAAAAGACGCTGGTTACGGGGAACAGCAAATTAGTAAACGACCGCGAATGGATTCGAAATCTGACGACAACAATGATAGCCGTAACGACGCGCGTAATCGCGATAGCAGAGACAACCGAGATTATCGTGACAGACGAAACAACTGTAAGGATCATGGAATCTATAAGTATACTCAGAAACACTTTTCTTAATGAAAATGATATTTTTAGATGCGGATAGAAATCGGAATCCGATTTGGCGCGGCGGAGGCGGTGGTAACGTCGGGTGGAGAGACAGACCACAAAGAGGAGGTGGACATGCCAGACATGGAGGATCTGGTTATGGACCCCCGATGCACCCACGAAGAAGAAGAGGTGCGCCTATTCCACTGGTACATCGCCCGATGAACAGAAGGGGTGGCAATATGGACAGACGAGGTGGAAACGACAGAGGTCGAGCACTGTCCCGTCCAGGAGCACGACCAAGGGGTCACGGGTAATTATTTTTATTTATCTCCCGTCTCTTCGTATTGCTAATTAATCCGTTTACCGTTAGGAATTATCAAGGACAGCAACAGGCCGTATGGAGCGGCAATCAACAGGGCAACTGGCAAACTGGTCAGTCCCAGGAAGGCTGGGGCCAACAAAGTAATTGGGGATCGCAACCGTGGAGTAGTAATTGGAAATCGTACGGCCAGGGCTCGTACAATCAGAACAGTTACAACTCGCAGGGTTACGGTAACGGGAATTGGAATAGTTGGAATCAGCAGTATTATAATCAGTATTGGGGTCAGCAACAACAGAGCGGTCAGACTACGACCAGCGGGCAAGCTTCGAACAAACAATAATCCACCATGAGTCAGAATGTGATGGGATGAGAAGAGGTACGCGGACACGTTCGTTGTTTTAAACAGATGAATACAAATTTTAATGAGGCGTAGGGTAGAAAGTGATTATCGTTGATAACATAGATTTATATTCTTCGTGCCGGAGAATTAAATGAATGTGGTTTGATACAAGTTTCTGTTCCTTCCGTTAACACTGTTGTCGATATAGCGTTTGTTCTAGGCGTAAATTATCTATTTCGTACGAGTATGTGGACTTCTTTCTTTTTCCAGGCAGACAGAATGAGAATGCACAACTGCTGTTATCTAACGATTCCAGTGAGATTTAGAGTTACCCGTGTGAATGGCAAAAAGGGTATATGGGCAATCTCTCGGTCACAGTGTTGTCATTGCCGGGCATCGGTTCTGATCACGCATAAATAGATGGACAAATTTTTTCACGACAATATATTCACAATCTTTTCTTTTTCGTTCGTGTATTTTGCGATCTATTTCAAAGTTATCCCGATTATGTAACTCGAGCAACAATCTAGATTTCGATCGAGTGAAGGCACCGTTATGCATGCATCACATAAAGTTGATCTTTACTTCTTCTTTTTTTTAAATGTACAAGATGACAGGCTACCGGTGAGAAGAATTTTAACGGTTGATTCTAGAAACGAAAATAAGTGAGGGATAATTTCTGAAGCAATTAAATATTAGACCCGACACTTATATTTGTCTACCGTCTGCGTCTAAACATCTAAATACTAGTATTTAGAGATCTCTGATTATAGTATTCTTCACTTCTGCCTTTCCTCGACTTCTAGAATCACTCCTTAACATTTCCCCCAGCTTCCCGCCGGTAGCCAAGTAATCTGTACGCGTAACGTACGATACGATTTCAGTTGCAACAGATCGTAACGACGAGATCGTATTTATAATACGAGCGTATTTTAGAAGTAAAAGAAAAATAATTAAAGAAACGAGTAAAAGGGGGTAACGTACAAATCTCTTGTAACGGCTTTTAATTGAGAAAAAAAAAACGGTCAAGAGGAAGGAGATCACGTATGGGTACACTATGCAATTAGAGTTAAGAACAAATATGTTTCCAATGAATAGTGTGTCGCTCGTGGAGTAAGCTCGTGTAAATATGTACAGATTTTCAAACGTTCACTGGAAGTCTGTTTATATATTGATAATGAAAATTGTATCATGTAATTCTAAAGAGATGTACTACACGAGAGTGATGATGTATATGAGTTTTCTCTTTATCTTTCTATACTAAATACAATGTACAAAAAAAGAGAATATCGTCACGAATAAATTATTATTGGATTTTATTTATATCTACGCGCATTTTATTAAACTTTTGCGAGATAGCTAGATTATGCTCTCGAGTCTGATGTTATATTTCGCCAGCTTGCTGTATGATCAAACGATATGCTACTGTTACCCAACGTTACTTCCTCCTGTTCCCTTTACTCTCTTTCCTTTCGCCGTCGCGTCCCCTTTACTTCCTCGTACCTCTAACGCTTTTATCACCCAGCTTCCCATTATTGGTTACTCACGATTTTTGCTAAGTGTCGCTTTTTCCCTCGTTACGCGGCGAAAACGAGGCACAATAATCGTATTATTTTACGTTTAGCGATGTAAAAATTGTTTCTTCTCGTAGTTACAGGATGATTGTCTTCGTACCTCCTTTTTCTATAATACTTTGTACAGTTTTTGCAAGACTTCGAATTAGACTGCTCCCCAAGCGACGCAGTGTTGGCATGGTACAAAACGCAACGTTTCAGCGATCATTTTAATCGGAACGGAAAAAGTATGCTTCTTTAAGTGTGACACGCGATTCGAAGTCGAGCAAGGAAACGATCAAAAATATTCTGTTTAACAATCGTAAGCCGAAGAGCCGTTTCATGTTTTCATGTACCATCGATCGAGAATAATTTCGCTGAACTTCTTAGTGCGTAATCGGAGAATTTACTTGACAGAAGTGTACAAACTTATTCGTAAAAATAAAAAATATCTTCTATTTATTTGAAGTTTTAAATTATTTACAACCCAGATTTGATCAGCGCAATTACCTGCTAGAAATATCCTGTAACAGTAAATTCAGTCTTCACGCACGCTTAATGTAAAATTCGTCAACGTATGCTGTATGATCGATCGTAATCGTTGACCACAAGTTAATCTACGAATACCAGTTTAAATTCAAAAATGATTCGTGTACATATACGTATATACGCGATACAGTTTCGTCTATAATGCATTCGGTGTAATTGCGCGGATATTTTTATCGTGCATGATTACCGGTAAACCATAATATATATTTATATAATATATATATGCATGTGTGTGTCTGTGTTGTATTGTATAAGCTCCTTATCATTTTCTGCTACCTCGTAGAGATTAAAATTTCAGCTAAAATAATATCAAGTTCTTGCGATTTATTTCCCCCAAATATCAGAATGGCAAAGGATTCCTTTTACATTCTACAGACCTTTGACAAGCCTTAAACGAAGGAAAAACTTTCGAGACGATTGTATAATCTCACTCCATGCGCGCCGGGGGGGAAAAGTTCGTAACAGTAAATTGTACGGAGAAAAATTGCATTACAAAATTCAATGATCACTCGCAATAAAAATCATTCACACGCGTTCCGTCTAAAAGACGCGAAATTAGAATTTCTCAAATTCTACGTTTAGATCGATAGACTTCTACTTAATTATTAATACGCAAAGGTACCCTCGTTTTGTCATGCTATAATAAAAGATCCATTGCCTTGCGATCTTACGGTGTGACTAACGCTACACATCGGTATCGTATCTATTTAAAAACAATATAATGGGACGATCGTCGTCATCCATATTGATTCGATTAAAACATGATTCGGACAATGTGCAAATTAAAACCGTGTAAACGTACATGATGCAAATTAAGACTTACGCATAGTAAATATCTTTCAATAATATATATGTATCCGTTAACTGCGTTATATAATAATAAATACGAAATCCTGCGTATATTCGTCGACGTAGCGGTAGTTAGCTATACTCGATCGCGACAGTTAATAAATTAAATATGTTAGTAAAATTTTATCTATTAATTTAAAGGCTTATATATATGTATATGTATATATATTACACTTAATTCAAATAACACTGGGATTATGAAAAATATAATAGTACTTTTGTGCAATAAAGCCTCGGTCATATCCCCATTTTTTCCCCCTTTCCTTATTTTTTTTTCGAGTACTCAATTTCCTTGAATCCCAAGTAATATATAATTTGTACACTTACGTGTGTATACGCTATTAAATAAATTTACAAATTACTTTTATACAATTTCGCCATTCTAATTATATTAGAATTAATATAGATCTCGTTAGATTTAACAGATACGTTTGTTCCACCGTGTGGGACCTGATTCTCCCGGTTTAAAAAAAAAGGTAAAAGAATGATTTATATCTCCACGCGATCGAAATTTTACTTACAAACTTCACGAGATAAAACGCACTCGGAATATCCTAAATAAAAGACAATCGAAGATTACCGTTTGCCCCCGATCAATGGATTTAACATTTTGTCTCTCTCTAGCTTAAAAAGATGCCAAAAGGACAATAGAAAATTTCACTCGGTACCTGAGCCCATGATTTCCTATCGAGTTTTCGTACACGTTTAAAACAACATAGAAAATGGTTTCTCGATCGATACGACGTTCCTCGCGGAGGATAGCCTTCGCATTTAAGATTAAAATTATACGAATGGACGGGTCATGGTGTAACAAGGAGATGGAAACGAGCTCTGTCTCTAGTTTCCCTCGTAAAATAGATTAAAACGACATAGATTACGTATAACGAAACGAAATAATCGATCGGCCCGATCGGTTTGATTACAGGTTCGACTGTGACTGAAATTAGCAGTGGCACATAATTATTAAACTGCGTTACCTATCGTACGCGCGTGTCCTGCCTACGTGCGGAGCGTCGTACACGCGCATCACATGTACCTAATGTTATAAAGCCTTATTATCGTCCATGTACAATCCAGTGTCACGGATTTAATCCGCCTGGCCTCTTGCGATTTCGTCTGTTCCTCTCTAGTAAAAACGACAGATCCAGAGGATCCTTCTTGTTCGGCATCTTTTGCAACAGATTGATTAAAATGCTGTTTAGTCGTCGCCTCTGCTCTTCTCTCTGTAACATCGATGTAACCGTTGAACCATCACGAAGTTAATCGTGTAATATTTTAACGTAATACGATTATTACCTGAGCGAACGACGTGGCGGGCGTAGCGATAGTTAAAATTTCGTTTGACCGCCGCCTCCCCTTGCTGGTAGACTTCTGTTGCTCCTTGGTGTGCGATTTTCCATTGTCGCACGCCTCTAGCTTCTGATTAGCATCGACTTCCTGGTTGTTCGTTTTCTTTTTGTCTTTACTCATCTTCCCTCCGACTTGAATCCCTTCCAGGCTGTGGGGCTGGAAGCAGAATAATTTTTATCTCTATTTCCTCGACGCTTAGACTCGATACTTACCAAATATGTACGATAGTGCTTGATGCGCTGCGGGAACATTTCGAACGCGTAAGGCTTCGTGCAAACTTGATGCCTGGCTCTGGCGACTCTCGTGAATAATCGAGCAGCGCGATCAACGCGGTACTCGCAGACGTATGTATGCTCCGGGGTAGAACCCACCGGGCGACCTATGCAGGAACATAAAATTATATTTCAAACTGCTATATAGAACAAGAAGTCGCGGGGTTACGTGATTACCTTTGCAGTACGTGTGAGGGTCGAGTACCCAACAGCGTTCGGCAACCAAATCGCATGGGACTGCCTCGTAAAGTGGAGCGCACACGACCTCGTTCTCATAAAATTTCCTGGTCGGTTCATGATACGTCTCGTGCGGTCTTAAATAATGGTGACCGAACACGAACCTCTCGCCTCTGTGGAATTAAAAATTGTCGGGCATCAGGTATAAGAACTTCAAGGAGAATTAAGAATTGATCGGACGAGACTTACTCGGTGTTCTTCCACAATCTCTCGATTCTGAAAATGTCCATCTGTTCGTAATCAGGCTTTTGTATGGTTTTGTATGTATGCTTCTCAGGCGTGTCCCTCAACACGTAGACCGTGTCGCCCTGTCTGAGCTGCAGATCGCCGCGCATCAAAGTGACGTAATGCTTTTTCCCTTCCTCTTCCTCGTCGCCTTCCAAAGGAATCTCCAGATCCACCGGCCGCGGATGACACCTCTCGCACAAATAAGATTCTACGCTCGTGTCAGCTTTCACGCAATCGCAGTGCTGCCAGACGAGACAGCGTTCGCATTGAATCATCAACCCCTCGTCTCTGTGCAGGCCGCAGATACACCTGATCACGTCTTCCTCGCCCGCGGTCGAGCCGCGAGGTGGCAGGAAGCCTTGAGACGGAGGAGAGCCCATCGCCTCTGTGATCGCGTCCACGAAATCGGGTTTGCTTCCCAGATACAGTTTTCTCAGCCTGGCCGCGGCTATGCCGATTTCCGAGGTCCTCCCGAAGAATCGGACATTGTTATCGAACAGCTTGATCATGTCCTGGTCGAAATGCTCTGCAGTTTTGTAATGACCTGTACCGATACACTGATCGATCGTGGTTAAATCAATGGGGTCAGATATTTTCTCGTAATAGTCCGGCAATTTTCTCTTCGAAGGTAACGTTATAAACGGTGTGCACAACGGTTGCCCGTTCTCGTCGTTAGCGGTTGTCACGATACTATACAAATCTTTCAAAACCTGAAAATCAATTGAATTTTGTAGTAATTATTCGAATTACAGAGGAAATAATTATAAAATAACTCTCTGTACCTTGGCCAGCTTCGCGGTTTTGTGCACTTCAGGATCGTCTTGCGCCTGAGCCAGCCTTCGAGTTCGCACGGTGCGCGTGTTTGTATTAGTAAGCGCCGTCAACTGCGAGAAGAACGCGTCGGATTGGATCTTCGCGTCCCCTGGACCTTTCTCCTTCACGGTGTTCGTGTTCCCGAACTTGGCTTTACCATTTTGCATTTGTACTTGATTTATCAACGATTTCACGCGTCTGACCTTCTCCAAATTCCTTAACAGGAAACAGTGATGTTGCTGGGCGAAGCATCGTTGCTGATGCGACATTGGTTTTAACACAGGCGCGTGGATCAAACTGGAATCGCCCATTTTACGTGATTTGCAGATGCCTTTCGAGTTTGAAGATTGAACCGCGTTCGACTTTCGCATGTTCTTCCTTGGTCTTCCGACCGAGCGTCGTTCCGGGGGTTCCAGTTGCGGCGGAATAGCAGTTACACTCTTCGAAACCCGCTGGCTCTTACCACCTACGAAGACAACGTTCGGACATGTAACGTGATAATTTCTTGAGAGAGATACAGGACAGTGGATATACAATTACCAATCACTCCTCTGCAAGCGCTGCTACCGCATCTACACTCCTGCCCCTCGGATGGATTGAACAGAGCGAAATTATAATCGTACGTCAATTCCTCGCCCGGCTTGATGTCTCTAGAAGCGAACAGCGCCATACGCGGGAGACCGTGAACGCTCCATTTTTGCATCTCGCAATTGGGTTCGCAAGAATGGTTCACGAATCTCCCATCGCCGCCCATACGATGCCCGTCAATTACCAATCCACCATCAAGATGCAGGCAATAGTGATGCGTATCATTCGCGTATCTATTATAAAATAAAGGGAAATTTAATTTTCACATGTTTGCTCGAATGAAGTCAATAAAAAATATAATTCCGACATACCTCGTAGCCATTCTTGATTTAAACTCTCTTTCAGACACCACTTCCCCGACGTACTCGAGAATAAAGACTCCAGATTTTATAGCCTGTTGAGTTTTCACGCCCCAACCCTTGTCCTCGGTCATGAATTTCTGCAAGCCCGGCGCCCACTCGTGTTTCTGAATCTTCTGATTCTCACATTTCTCGCCGCACGGGCAAAGCTGAGGGGAACACTCGCTGAAAACCATACGATTGATGCAATCATCCCCGCAGCCGCTTTCCGGTTTGCATTCGCAAGCTTGAGCCTCGTACAGAGTGGTGGGTTTCACGTCGTAGTAGACATTAGTACGAATTTTCCTAGAAGGAATACAAATAGAAAATAAACGATGAACATCCTGCGATAATATAAATCNGTGGTGGGTTTCACGTCGTAGTAGACATTAGTACGAATTTTCCTAGAAGGAATAAAAATAGAAAATAAACGATGAACATGCTGCGATAATATAAATCTGATGCTTACTTATAATTCCACGATGGAACCGCGGATTCTCTGCCGGGTAATCTAGACTGCGTGTGCAACCACCACAAGTCGTAAGGGAGTTGGAATGGCATTTTCCTCTGTCGCAGCAGTTTCCCACATTGATACGTGGACAATAAAGCCGCGGAATCGCTCGCTTCGGACGCGATTTTTTTTCCGGAAGCAACGACGCTGTTCTCGACGTTGCCACGGGATTTACCGTCGAAATCTTTCCCGTACTCCTGCAGAAGATCTCCCTGTAAGTAACGTTTCTTCCACCTGGACTGTTTCTTCCTCGTATGCGTCGAGTTCGAATGCTTCCCTACCTCGTGATCGTCGCTAAGGACGTCGCTATTGGGCATGATGTCGTTCTCCGTGTCGTAGCCGGAGCTACGTAACCGCTTCAGGTTTCTAGCCGTCAAGTTGCAGGGACTCGAGGAACCCCTGCGCTTTCTCTGATTCCCGTTAAACGAACCTGCGTGCTCCGTTTTTATGTTCGTTTGAGACGTCGCCCGTTCCAGCTTTTTCACGTTCTCCTCGCTCAACTCTGCGACGCGCTGATTCGAATTGAATCTCTCTACGACTTCGTCCAGAGGCGCGTTCTCGTCGTAAGGCTTGGCGTCTTGAATCTTCTCGAACTTAACCGGGCACAACTTGTTCGACGCGTTGTCGCTGTCAGTTTCCACGAGGTCCTTGCGAACCCTCAACTGACCGGAACGAGGCTCGGACGTCTCCTCGGAACGGGCACGGCTATTAGTTTCCGATTTCGGTGAATTAGTGTCGCTCGAGCTCGGATCAGCTTTAGATTGAGTTCGTTCGTTAACAGGTTTCTGAAGTACGTCGTCGGTGTACGCTTCGTGAATCTCAGCGTTCAGCAAAGTCGTTTTGCTATCCACTGTCGAGTCTTCGGCTCCTTCCTTCGACGAGTTTTCACCGTCAGCTGCAATGTCTGTACTATTCTCCGTTCTCGACGCATCCATCGATTCTCTGATCTTTACAGATTTCTTCTTCTTCTTTTTTAACGTAGGGAAACCAGTACGATTAATAGTTTTTCGTCTTCTAATTTTCTTCTTGGTTAATACCAACACGGCGGAGGAGTTCAGGGGATTCGGAACGCTCGGATTGAGACTGCTCTGAACTGGTTTCGTTTCGTTTTCATCGAAGCTGTCCGCGGCATTAAATTCTGCGGCATCCACTTTTATATTCTTCTCTAGGCGAACATCCGGCGAGATATCTCTTTTCTCGACTCTATCGTTTTGACTCTTGTCATTCTTCACCAACTTGTCCGTCGTCTTCTCGCTTCTACCACTCTTCTCCGCACGGCTCTTCGTACTTCTAGAATCGTTCGAACTTTTCTCAGACTTCTCAGCTTTGCCGTCACCTCTCTCAGCCTTCTCCGAAGCTCCGTGACCCTCGACGGGTAATTTCGTAACAGTTACACGTAAATCCTTGACGATCTTCTTCTTACGACGCGGTTGCGTTTCTACTTGGCTGGATGATTTCTCGTCCAAAAGATCGGAGCACGACGCGCTCGACTTGTCGGTGTTTCCGCCCTCAGTATCCCTATGCCTTTTCTTAGGTGTAACAGGTACAGAATCTTCTTGGAAAGAGGACGCGGAACTGCCTCCGTACCTCGTTATGGTTGCCTCGATCGCTTCTTCTATGTGACTCTCGGTGGAGTTCGGTTCGTTCGCTGCAACGTCCGTGCCGCTTGCGTTCGAGCTCTGTGAACTGTGAGGACTGGACACGTGATAATGCCTCTTTTTCAATGGTAATCGCTGCTCATTGGGATTCGAATTCGCGTTCGCGTTCGTACTGTTCTTCGAATCTGTCCCGGACAGAGTCTTCTCCTTCTTCAAACGTCTTTTCT
>SHCU01000577.1:21339-42069 GCA_004307685.1 Ceratina australensis | reverse complement strand
ACGTCCGTGCCGCTTGCGTTCGAGCTCTGTGAACTGTGAGGACTGGACACGTGATAATGCCTCTTTTTCAATGGTAATCGCTGCTCATTGGGATTCGAATTCGCGTTCGCGTTCGTACTGTTCTTCGAATCTGTCCCGGACAGAGTCTTCTCCTTCTTCAAACGTCTTTTCTGCTTCTGGTCCTCGTTCGCGGAAACGTCGCCTTTCCTCTTCTTCGTCAATTTCTTCACACGGAAAATTTGAGGTAACTCGGAATAACCAGAGCTCGAATTGTTCCTACCTAAGGTGCATAACCTCGAGAACTCTTCGATCAGCTTCTCTAATTCCTGGATAAGACATGGATGGATCCGTATAGGATTCTTAGGCGGTAGAAGCATCCGTCTTCGATGCTTGTGATGATGGTGTTTGTGACAATGATTATGTATGGGCTGCGTCGCCTTGTCGCACTTGTTGCTGACATTCTCAACCTTCTCGGCTTTTAATACCTCGCCGACAGGTAACGATATCAACGTCTGCACGCCGACTCCGTTCGTTTCGAACGTTGTCCCGCCCGCCTTCTTCGTACTTTTATTTTCCTTCAACACGCGTCGCGTAACCGGCGCGGCGTTCTTCTTCACCGGTGCCTGGCGTTTGGCCAAGGCACCGGCCGATGAGCTTCTATTCTCCTTCAAACTCCTCTTGTTCGAGCTAACCAGTCTCTTGTCGCTGGACGCCCGTTCGCAGATCGACTGCTTCTGTCGCCGCAACAGAGTCCCAACAGGTTTGCTTCCCGTTCCAGCGGGCTTCTCTTTCCCGACTTTCTTACACGTCCCACCGTTGCATTGAACTCCCTCCTTCCCATACTTGCTCGTTACAGTTCTACTTAGGCACTTGACACGCGCCGGAGAGTTTCCGTTGTTCCGCTTCCCGGTTACCTTACTCTGCGTGCACTGCTTGGAAATGTTGCAGCTTCGTTTCTTCTGACAAACAACAGCTGGCTTCTCCTTCGACTTATTTACCGACTCGTTCTCCTCTTGTTTATCCGCTCGCGACGACGAACCAGCCTTCACCGTCGTCGCCTTTGCTTTCGCTTTTTTATTAGCGTCTTCTTTTATCACTTTCACAGAATGATTCTCCTTCTTTTCGATCTTCTCGTTCTTACCGGCCTTCTCCGTCTTCTCGATTTTCTCGATCTTCTCGACGATCTCCGGCTTCAACCTCGGCCTACCCGGGCCACGAGGTTGCGTGGAAACCGTTTTCGCCGGTCTACCAGGTTTCCGTTTAGGTGGATACAGAACGCGGTCGACGTTCACCGCTGGCTTAGTGACGACCGGCTGCACCGGGGATTGCGCCGGCGCCGGAGGACTCACGGGACTGATCGCCGAGTGCAACGGACTATTGTCCACCGACTGTATCCCCGAGTCTGGGGACACGTTCGAAACGCAGGGATACTCGGAATCGTTAACTTTCTTTCCTAATTTACTCCGTCTCTTTCTTGGTTCGGACAGCAGAGCCGTTTTCTCAACGAATTGTTGCAGCAAAGTGGAACTATACACAGGTACAGGATTCTGATCACCGGTTTCACTCGTATCGGAATCGGCGCCGAGTGACATACGCTCGATCGCTTTCGATACTAACCGACCGCTCTCCGAGTCTTCAAAACCGTCGAACGGAGCGTCTTCGTGCTCCTGGTCCGGCAAGATAGCCGCCAAATCTTCCTGATTGATCTCCTGAAGCGGCTGATGCTGCTGCTGCGGCTGTTGCTGCTGCTGCGACGTCGCTTGCTGTGATGGTGGCCGGCTCTCCGAAGAGTCGGAATCGTCGCTGCTGCATTCGGATGACTAAACAAAACAAACAGTAAAAGGGATCTACCTATTCCTAATCCTCCCGCTTCAATTATTTATCTCTAGCGGAAGCTCATCAAGTTACCTTCCCTCCGCGGCTCGTTTTAACTTTCTTCGATGCGACTCTTCGATTTTTCTCGCATTTTGTTTTCTCTGATTCCTCTTTCTTCGGACCATTCTTGCTAAGCTTCAATCTAACCGCTCCCTGCGACATATTAGACGCTCAATTGATTCATGGCGAAGGTTTTTAAATAATAATCATAATAATTTAATTATGACACGCATACCGGTTCGTAATTCGCGTCCTGAATGGAAAACGCGGGGTCGCTGTGCTCCGATGTGCAGTCCGTGTCCTCTTCCTCGTCACCGCTGCTCTCGTCGTCCGACTCTGAATTTGAGTCCAAATAAGAACAGCTACCTTCGGTGCCACTGGAACTTTCCTCCTCGGAATCGGAGTCCTCTTCGGAATCGACGGAATCTGTACCTAAGATACAATAAGAATTCTATATGAAAGGCTGTTTGTTAGAATACGATTACATAATCAGGCAAAGTAGTGTCCTATTACCATTAGGTTCAGTGGTTGGCCAACTACCGTCACCCTTTATGGCATCCATGTCGACAGTCGAAGGGAGCTCTCTTTCTTGCTCCCCATCATTCTCCTCCCAATTCCAATTTTGCAACTCTAATTCCGATGGATGGTGAATAACAGCGCTCCATCCTGAATCACCAGACATTTTTCAGCTTATCTGACATCCAACAGGCTCAAATAGAATATCATTCCTTCTAATTTTATTCAATCGTTCATAACACCACTCGCACGACGACACGACGAGGATGAGGTTGATAGAGCGAGGATCAAAATGGAGTTGGACGTAATCAAATGTTAGATCACGGGGCGGCAGGAGCGACTCACTCGTCCGAGATCGTTTTTTTCGATTCCTTATCGCACGTGTTTAGGACATAACTCAACGGGGACGAACCGTTTACTTCCGCGGTCTCACTTAACTTCGGCCCTGCCACGACCTGTTTCACGCCCGTGTGTCCCGCAGCGCGGGAGAACGCTTATCTACAAACTCGTGGTGCGATCGGGCATCGAGATCCAAAAAATCCTACGCACATCTTTATCGCCCGATCTACGCGGATGTTGTCCCACGAATCGTCACCAATCAAACGCAATGTCACATCGAAGAAATGCTGCTTGTTGATGCGCGCCTATTTCAGCTATAGGTGCGTCGCTCACTCCGGTGCACGCACAACAGTCGTCCAAGCGATAACAGCGTCGCACGGTTGCACGGTGCGGCGAAATTCCCGTGGAAACGTGAATAATTCCTTCGTAAAATATCAGTCTGTTTACATCGTCGAAACGAAGCACAGAGAAACCTCGAGAGGAATACGGATTCGGTGAGAGTGGGAGAAACAGGAGGCAGAGGGACGGAGAATTTTGTAGAGAGAGAGAGATAGAGATAGAAGTAGAAGCAAGTGGGGGACACGCACGGAAAGAGCGAGAGACAGAGCAAATTAGAGAGAGAGAAAGAGAGTGACTGTGAGTGAGACTTAGGCGAGGAGAGGGGGGTAGAGAAACGTTCCGGATCGTAGAAATCGAAAAAATAAAAGACAAGCACACGTTATCGTCGAAGCGACCGCCTAAAGCGGTAAAAGAGCGGCGAAGCGAGGGGCTAGCAGGCCTAGTGCGGCTTCGATGACAGACACGATATCCTGAAGGCCTCGTTACTTCGCATCCCACGGGTGACGCGATCGGCGGGTCATCTGTATTATACCGCGGGTTATTTTAAATCTGTTGAACAGGATTAATCATATCAAATATTTAGCATTGAAGTCATGCAAGCGAGAAATGTTTATAATAAATATTATAGATCTCAAATAAATCTATGAACAAATTTGCACACCTGAAAACACAGTTTTTTGTTAATAACTCAAGAATCATTGATCCTAGGGAAAAATATTGCACATGAGAATTGCTCGATTTAATACGTGCTACAAGATGGCAATAACCCTTTTTTTCTAATTATGCTAATTAATGAGATATCAAGATGAAATTCTTAAATCTTCACTCTAGAGAAATATGTTTCAAGTAAAAGTTGTAGATCTCGTCGAAATCTATAAGAAAGGTCCTTATCACTTTTCACGTATCTGCAAGGATAAGCGAGATATCAGCGAAAAACGAAATTTTAGGAGTTTAAAATCGACGGTGGCGCCGGCAGAATCGAGCGGCCGGTGGCGAAAGTTGGAACTAAAATTTTTACTCCTAAAAATACAGTTTTTATTTAATAACTCGCGAACCGTTAATCCTAGCGAAAAATGTTTTATATGAAACTTGCACTGTTTTTTACGGGCTATAAGATGGCTATAATGATTCTTCCCTAATTAGCCTAATTAACGAGATATCGAGGTCAACTTGTTAAATCTTCGCTCTAGAGAAAAATGTTTCAAGTAAAAGTTGTAGATCTCGTCGAAATCTATAAGAAAGGTCCTTATCATTTTTCACGTATCTGCAAGGATAAGCGAGATATCAGCGAAAAACGAAATTTTAGGAGTTTAAAATCGACGGTGGCGCCGGCAGAATCGAGCGGCCGGTGGCGAAAGTTGGAACTAAAATTTTTACTCCTAAAAATACAGTTTTTATTTAATAACTCGCGAACCGTTAATCCTAGCGAAAAATGTTTTATATGAAACTTGCACTGTTTTTTACGGGCTATAAGATGGCTATAATGATTTTTCCCTAATTAGCCTAATTAACGAGATATCGAGGTCAACTTGTTAAATCTTCGCTCTAGAGAAAAATGTTTCAAGTAAAAGTTGTAGATCTCGTCGAAATCTATAAGAAAGGTCCTTATCATTTTTCACGTATCTGCAAGGATAAGCGAGATATCAGCGAAAAACGAAATTTTAGGAGTTTAAAATCGACGGTGGCGCCGGCAGAATCGAGCGGCCGGTGGCGAAAGTTGGAACTAAAATTTTTACTCCTAAAAATACAGTTTTTATTTAATAACTCGCGAACCGTTAATCCTAGCGAAAAATGTTTTATATGAAACTTGCACTGTTTTTTACGGGCTATATGATGGCTATAATGATTTTTCCCTAATTAGCCTAATTAACGAGATATCGAGGTCAACTTGTTAAATCTTCGCTCTAGAGAAAAATGTTTCAAGTAAAAGTTGTAGATCTCGTCAAGATCTATAAGAAAGGTCCTTATCACTTTTCTCCTATCTCTACTGATAAGCGAGATATCGGCGGAAAACCACATTTTAGGAGTACCCGACGGTGGCGCCATGAGGTCCGAAAATCGTAGGTAGCGAAATTTGGAACTAAAATTTCATCTCGAAATTTAGTCAGTTTTTCGTTAATATCTCGTAAACTGTTAGTCTAAGCGAAAAATGCTTTAGATAAAAATTGTAGTTCTCATCGATATCTACAACTTTTATTTGAAACACTTTTCGCTAGCATGAATAATTAACGAGTAATTAGTAAAAAACCAAAACGATGCAAAGGGGGGACCCTTTGGGTTTTCGACCGAAAGTACCGAAATCTAAAATGTCACGCTAGCGAAAAATGGTTCAAACAAAAGTTGTAGATCTCGACGAGATCTAGAAGAAATGTCCTATGCATTTTTGTCGTATCTCTACTGATAAGCGAGTAATTCTATAAATAAAGAGGATGGGGTTTCAAAATTGACAGGTGCTGCTACTTGATCGAGAAGTGATTGTAGCGAAAATTATAATTAAAATTGTATCTGTAACCTCAGTCACTTTTCTGTTAATTTCTCGTGAAATATTAATCGCAGCGAAAGATGTAATTAATAAAAAATGAGGTTCATGTTTACTGTGCGCATTTGCACTATAAACTAAGTGCCAAATAATTTCAGAGCGAGCTGTTGTTAGCACTGGAACACATACTGCACAGAGAGAAACCGTTCTTAGCAGCAGCTGGCCACCAGCTGATCGCGGATAAGCAGCGAAGCGAGCAAAACCACCTGGCTGCTAAAGAAGGTTATTGTTTTCCGGCTCGTAGCTTTTGTTTCCTGTACAAGAAGAACCTACTCCGAATTCCCGATCGAAAACAATCGAAGTAACGCATTCATTGTAGAGAAAAATGAGAATGAATAAACTACTTCTGGGAGGAATAATAATCCTCGTCTCGGACGTCGTTTGGTATTTTTACAAAAAATTCTACTCTCGTGTGAACCGTGATGTTCGCGAATTAAAAGCAAACATCGCGGAGGTGATGTTCTTCGCGATAGAGTCGAGGAGTTGCCGCGTGCATGCCGTTGGCGACCGGATCTGCGAGAAGGCCGCCTGCCCGGTTCGCTACATGAGGTAAAGATCGTCAAATCCCGAATAAATGTCAATTGAATCTCATCATCGCTCCGCAACGTTGTAGAAAGTTAGGAAGCTACATAAATCAAGCAGGCCGCAGCTTAGACGTTTGCATGTACATGATAACTACCGAGCTGTTAATAAAAGCAATCGTAAACGCTCACAAACGAGGTGTGCTCGTACGAGTAATATTGGACGGACACGCTGCCGAGAATCGTACGTCCGACGTAGCAGCGTTCCATTCTAACGGTAATAAATCGATGCGCACATGGCCCGAACAGATCCGTATCATCATCATCCATCGAATTCTAATAATTGCAGGGATCGATGTTAAATTAGTACGCGTTGACAGTATGATGCATCACAAGTTTCTGATCGTCGACAGGGAGGTAATAATTACCGGCAGCATGAATTGGACGATGAGCGGATTTTTCGGTAATTGGGAAAACTTGATAGTATCAAACGAGAATTGGCTGGTGACACCGTTCGTCGATGAGTTCGACCGGTTGTGGCGCTCGACGTCCCTCGAGACCTCGGCTTCGACCGATAACGACTTATAACTTCGGTGAGTGGTTATTTCCAAATCGAATTTTCCACCGACCGGTTCCTCTCCTAACGCGAAATGCTATACTCGCGTCTCGAGAGCTCGTTTGACGTCAAACAAACCGAAAGAGAGGTCGTAAAACTCGCAGCCGCGCCGGCCGCGTAATAACGCGCTCAGAAATACTTGCCGGGGAATAGGACCGGTATCAACAAGCGAGTGGAGAGATTTGAAAATCGGTGTTTCGGAAATGGTACCGACGCGCGCGATTGCTTACTTACTTACTTAGCCGATAAAAGTGGAACATTGTCCGCGTATTATAAATAGACCAGCCTGTATGGAAATAGATGTCGGAGCGACCGCCGGATCGATGACGAGATTCCCCGTCGGCGACGAGCCGTCCACAACTTTCTTTCCCTACTTTCAGCCCCGCGGTATTCACGGCCTTACGCAAATGTATTTCTGTAACACGCACGCTCGTATTTTATCAATCAGATGCGATTCAGAGATGCTTAAGGGCTCTGATAAAAAGATATGTCCAATGTTTCAGGAAACAATAATATTTAAAAAGGAGTAAGATATATAGAATTGTTCAGCGTTTCAGAATCGAATTTGTTATGCTTCTTGATTTTTCTGATGCGATAATTAATAATTGTTCTCCATTGATTTTATTTAAGGGCACGTTGAGCATTTCCCTGAATGCATCTGGGATCCCGTAAGGAGGGGCGTGCAAGTAAAACGAAGGTGCGGGTTCAAGAATAGCCGCGCGAGGCGCGTAAATAGATGCGCGCGAGATCAAAATACACATTCGATCCAGATAGGATAAAAGCCGGATGCACGCCGCGTGACGTTTGCTAATTCGTTTTTCTCCGTATCGCGTCAACGTCAATCGCGCCGAGGGAAAATCCATTGTTCCCCCCGGTGAAAACCGCCTTCGACGTTCTCTCCTCGGTGAACAATATTCTAAAACACGGTCTGCCAACAATTCCTCGAATCGTTCGAATCGCGTGATAAATTCTGCGGTTCCAATTCGGGTTCGCGCGTTCAAAGAAATCCAAACGCGTTGCGCAATCGAGGTTTCCGATTAAAACCCGTGGTTACCGTTACTCTTTAAAAATTTACCTCGTTTCACGGACGCTTTCTAATTGATTCCAGGGAACCGTCGAGACCTCTTTTCAAAACCGTACGATTAACGCGCGCCTACTTGCCTGTGCGACGTAGTAAATAAGCGCGGCCCTCGAGGAAAATAGGCGTCGCGGGTCAAGGGTGTGTCGAATCGGACAAGTGGCACGTTCGCGATGCCCCCGAGACTCGTGGATCAGGGTAAAGAGCGAAAGGTTAAAGGTCAGGTGCTCCCGATGGTCCTCTCAAACTGCTGCTCTCTTTCCCATTCGCAGTGATTCAAGGAGAACGAGGAAGAGAGGAATAACAAATTAACTGGCTACGTTATCTCTCCTCGCTGTCGGAAGGACGAAACACAGTGCTCCGTGAACGCTTGATATTTCATATTTAATACGTTTATTTCGATATCGTTTATACGTATAGAAAACATTGCTTCGCGTCAACGAAGGCCTAACGCGTTTTTATGTCGCACGATTCTTCCCTTCCGTTTACGTCCATTATTAATAATCCTTAACTCGTTACATCTCTACGTGGTTCGCTAATATACAAATGCTCACGTAGGGGAAGAACAGTGTCACGTGTACATGTCGTGTATAGCCTGCTGTTTTCTGGTAAGATAGCTCTACCTTATTGTGTATGCACCACCGATCTTCTACCGATAAATTGCTAGAAGAATATATGCTTCGCTATGTATATGCCTCTATCGCTTAACTATTATACCGCCTGAACCTCTGCTCGAGGTTTTCTGAGAAGGAGGTACGCCTCGCGTTCGTCGGAACGGAACGGACCCCGTCGATTTTTACGAAAGGCCTCGCACAGTGACTCCTACCGGTTACCGTTCGTTAATGTTATAATACAATTATCAGTAGGCTGCAGATTTTATACGTTCATACAAAAATGATAAGCGTTGTATGGTATGAATAAAAATATAAAAAAATATCAGAAGTGAATGATTAAAAAAGAAATTTCAATCAGCTCCACTCGTTCACGCTCGTTTGCATCATAAGCTCGTGTATGCGTGGAATTTGCTAGGCCATTATCACTGAACGGATCGTTACGAACAACTGAATATCAGTCATACCGTAATGAAATACATATTTTAATAGCAATGAAATATTAATAATATAAAATGTAAATAATCATAATTTATTTTATATTCTATTAACGTTTTGATGGGCCAGTATTCCACGTTCCCGCATGATGCAAACGGTCTAATTAATTATCACAAACGGTTCGCATAAAAATCCACAGCGTAATTATCAATTAACATAATAAATTACTAGGAAATCCGCAGTCATTATTGTCTCTAATAATTAGTCGACAACGAATACACCGACCGCTGCTCGCTGCAGTCTCAATGAGTTCTTTATTTGGTTTTTATCACATTCGTTTCGTATTCATGGAAAATGTCGAGGAATCCGCCTGTCGTTTTCGTTAACGGTCCCTTTTAGGTGATTCTCGTCACGAAGCCGTGTCAAAGGAAACATACGAAAGATGCCCGTGCGACGATGTATGTATGTACATGTACAGGAAGAAAGGGATAGTGTGTGTGCGCGCGTGTGTACGCGCATAGACGTTCGATAATTGGTCCGCTCGTAGAGAAGATACAGGGGAGAATAAATAAAGATGCGCGTGTGCGAGTAACAGTGAAAAATATAGGGTGGGATGATAGGAGGGATTATCACACGTATACACGTCCGCGTCATCGTCCGGGAATTGGTCGTCCCTTAGTGGAAGTGACGTGCCGAGGCGGTCCTCTCGAACGCCGTCACGTTAGCACATCTTAGCGACGGTGCGTCTTCCTCGCGCGCTGCTTCGAAGCCGCCGAAGCTGTACCTGCGTACGCGGCGGCTGTTCGTGAGGGAAGGTTCGCTGGAAGCCCTGGCCATCCCTCACATGCCTTCAGTACCGAGGCTACCGGCGAAAGCTGGCTCGGCGATGTTCGAGTCGCACTGCATCACCCACTCCCAGATCCTTTTCGTGACCACCTTCTGGTCGATCGTCGTCTCGAGGCCGTAACTGTTCAGCAGCTTCCTCAGCTTGTTCTTGTTCTCGTCCACGTTCCTCTGATCGTCGAGTACCGTGTCCAGATAGAGCAAACTGTCGCCTCGCCTCGCTATGCTCTCGTTCGCGTCGACCAGCGTCGAGCTGGCGCTGTGACTGATCTTGTTCACGCACCACGAGTCCTTCAGATACTTGTTGATCTCCGTCACGTGCGGCCTCTTCTCGGGCTTGTGCTCGAACGTCCGCCTGAAGTATCTGAGTAGCCTGGGCGTGAACCGTCTGAACATCGCTGGTACCTTGGTGGTCCTACGCTTCAACCACCTCTGGAATGCCGAGTAGTCCGGGTCTTGTATCAAGTCAGCCGACTGCCACGGAGGGTTGCCGGTGAGGCAGACGAACAGGACGATGCCGAATTGCCAGCAGTCGGCGCTCCTCTTGCACGGGTACCTCTCGTTCTTAACCATCTCGTAGATCTCCGGCGGCTGGAACGGTAGCCAAGTGCATCGGATCTTGTTGACGAGCGTGCCTTCCCGTCTGGTGCAGCCGAAATCGCAGAGCTTGATCTTGGACATGTCCAGCGCGAAGACCAGCACGTTCTCCAGCTTGATGTCGCGGTGAGCCAGTTGCTTCGAATGAATGAAATCGAGCGCCGAGCATAGTTGACTCGCGATTCTTTTGCAGGCGTCTTCGCTCAGGCCACCGGCCCTCACGTTGCCCGCGAGGTCGCCGTACGGCGCGTATTCCTGCGCGAACACGAAACACTTGTCGGCTTTGAACGCAACCGCGTACGAGCAGAGGATGCTCGGGTGCGGGCTCAAGTGGTACGAGTAGTGAAACTCTCGGAAGAAGTCCTTCTCCGTGGTTAGCTCTTGGTGGACGGCCTTCAGGACGACCCTCGTCCGCGTCGCGCGATGCGTTGCCAGTAGAACTTTCGCGAAGCTACCCTCGCCGAGTGTCTTCTCGACCTCGTACTCCTTCGAGAGTTCCAACTCTTCCAGCGGGACCTCCTGCACCCTGTGAATACCGGACTCCTTCTTCTCGTGAAGTTTCATCTGCAACATCGGAAGTCGGATATTTAATCCGGCAATTCTATAAAAAGGCGAACATCAATGAATAAATTGACGAGGTCGAAGCTCGACGGATTGATCGTAACTTTAAACGGATTAGAACCGAATTTGACAAATTGGCCACTCGAGGATCCCGTGATAGCTCACAGCCTCTGGATCAATGCGTTGCTAGATCTTTATTTAGAGATAGCTCGGAGAGATCGATTAATCTCAGTCAGTCCGTTCTACCCCTCTTCTCGTTTCCCTCGCGTAACATCGTAAACGTCCGACAGAGAAAAGTCTTTCCACTTTTCCGTTTGCGTCATCGGCACACACGGCTGTGAATCCTGTGTACGTCCGATCAAGCGCGTAACACGTTTACCACTCGGACGGGTTTTTATCAGCGGGTGAGGACGTTGAACCCTCGATTCAAGAATCGCCCTTGCCCTTGCCGGTTCGAGAGATAAAAGAAAACCGGATTTTTTCCCCGGATATGGACTCGTCCGCTCGTTACTTCGATTTTATTTAAGGTTCGAGAGTCAGGATGCGATCGTTGTTATCGAATAAAATTGATAAGCCTGGCAGATAATCCTTTTAAATCGTAAAGCAAGATAAACGGATCTGTCGATCGTATCGATAAAATGTCTGCGAGTGAAAGTGAATTTTCTTACTGGGTAATCCTGGGAAAATTGGAAAACGTTCCGATAAGGCGTGCGAAAGGACGAAACGGAGGGCGGTCGGGCGAGAGGAGAACGGCGGAGGTTGGCCGGGTGAACCCAGGACCTTTTGAGCTGACTAGATCAATAGCAAGGATTTCGCTGCGGCAACGCGTTTCGCGCGTCAAACCGTTCGGTTGTTATTCGCGATAGCCGATGATATCCCAATTAGGATTTAACTGTTTTTTAACGGCTCGTAAAACGTAATGTAACAGCGAAGGAAACAACGCGATGGGCAGTAAAGAGAGCCGATACCCCTATTGATTAGACAGATTTCGTAAACGGACAATAAATACTGACATAATTATTACGTATACAAACGGGCGTATCGGAGGCGTGAAAAGTAACGATTCGCGGAAGATGTTTATTTGTCGACGCTACGCACGTCATCCCGAATCCGTCCGTCTGCGTTTCGCTTTTTTTTCCCAGCCACCCGATCCGCCGGGGCGGCGGGGAAGAATCGACGTTTTTAAGACCCTTTCGTTACGCGATTCGATTTTATTGCCGGTCGTTTCGCCCCGAAATAAAACCCAACGAATGTCGGATGCCCGGCGACTCAGTATTTTTACCGCCGCTCGTGATTCTTTACGTAAATCGCGCATCCCTCGATTCGCAGAACACCCGGCCACATATTATTTTTCACTCCTGTCTTTTTTAACGCTCGCCTCTCGCCGGCTCGCCTCTCTGACAAGCTTCGCGGACGCGGGTGTATATTTAGAGTTTCTGTTTACCGGGCCTATTTTAACGCTTGTCGGAGATCAGTGAAGTAATATTTCGGTTTATGTCCCTCCGTACAGTAGGGAGAGAGAGAGTTCAAAGGGACGGGGCGACAGGGATGCGAGGGATGGCTACAGGGGGCTCGTCCAACCGATTTCCTCTTACGAATATCTCAAGCGAACTTACCACGACGGTGATTATCCTTTCGGTAGATAAAAATCCTCGCGCACGGATAGGATGCGATTCACAGATAGATTTTTATGGGGTAACTTCGTCACAAACCGTTCGGACCGGTCTCAGTTACATTTTCGATGCGACGTCGCGTCGCGATACGTGAACCACTGAATCAATTTGCCTCGTAGGAAACTGCGAAACGATGGAACGTAAAACTGTACCGTTGCTCTCGGTGCACGATCACATTTTCAGCGATGCGCGTACTTCGCGTCTCTGGAGCCGCCGCGACGCCCTGCGCCGCTTTTATAGACCGGGCCGGGACGCGCAGACGTACGGAGGAGTCTGTAGGGTAGACCCGGCTACGAACCACCCGGCTGCAAAAGTAACAAGTTAAACGGTTTAATGCATATGTCGTAAAAGAATTATAGTTACAAGCGCATCAATTTTTTAACAACCGATGAACTTGAATGCCTAGTCAACTGTATCCGACGTTTATTTCAGTCGTTTAGAAACTGACTATCAACGATGATGAAACTCGGCAATTAATTCGGTTTGGATCTCGATAAAAAAATTTTTTCCAGGCTTCCCTTCATCGACCATTTTCACCAGGTAGGAGTCAATTTGCAAACGGAACTTAATTAAAACAGGGAGTTCAAGTTCCAATTTCAAACTGAAGTTCAACCCGTTCGCTTCGATGCTAACGGATTTATCAACGATTGAACTTTCGTAACGAATGCCACGCAACTTTTCGACTTTTACCTCAGGTTACAGGTGCATACGGAAAATACGTTGGGAAATGTTGAGGCACACGTGAAACACGGGTTACGTAACAGCTACCTTCTATACCGCGCGGCACTGTGCAATAGAATAAGAAATAAGCGTGTGACGGGGCGGATCGATACTGATTTATTCGACGCATCGAGTCAAGGTAATTGCTCCTTAGGACCTAAACCGTAGTCTCGAGATCGGAGATAAGTTTAACGATTTTCCTACGGTAGACGCTCTCGTGTTTGTCGAGTGGTTTCACCCACAGCACGTGCAAAAGTAGCGATCTCGGGCTCGGTGCTATGCATACATATACCAGCGCGTAGAATGCTTAGACGAGGATCTCGCGGCACGCACGACGGATGCACCGATTTCCGAAATGATACGCGTACTCCTCAGGTGGAATTTAATTTAAACCAGATATTATTTTTAAAATGTGTGTCAAGTATACCGATGTCCATAGGGATGGGATCATACATACCAGTGCAACGATATCGGAGATATAAATAGAGAAATCCGTTACGATGGAACTAGGTAATACGATGTATCGTCAACTCTTTCGAGTCATTAGTCATTAGAGTTCGCGATCGAAAATGCATTTACTCGCGGGCCCGGGATAAACTGTGTTTCTGGGTGGTCGTCGAACAGGTACTATTTCCGTTACGTAATCATTTTTGGGTGGGATATAAAAAACATTCTTTATTCGATCTCTTCTACGTATACATATTTTCGCGTTTACCAAACACCTACTTTCGAAAATAATAAAATCGATACGAGTTCGCAGACTCTCTAGGAGCTGGTGGCTTGTTTTACGAACGAGATTAAAATTGTTACGCGCCGGATGAGAAAATACACGGGAGCGAAAAGAATTTTTGCTTTCGAAAGGGTTAGCGAACGGGACTTAAATATAAGAACGGCGCCACGCGTACGAAAAACAGTCGTATTTTAAAATTGGAATTGGTCTTGTTTATAAAAATTGATTGCGGGGATGAGCTAAGCGGATGACGTCTGTTCTAATTCTCGTCTCAGCTTCTCAGGGAGCCTCGCAATCGGAACAGGAACACACAGTGTACTCGGTCATGCTCGACGAGCAGGTGCTCCAGGTACAGCAGGAGCATGACGAGTTCGAGCAGCATGAATCGTATTCCGAAGAACCGCTGAACGATGTGTCCTCGCAGTGGCAACTGTCGTCGTCGTCCTCCGTCTCGGTCATCGATCCACTGTCATAATTCTCTTTCGCAGAACAAAAAATTATTTTATTTTCATGAACGTTAACAACAATTTTTGTTCACTATCAGTCATTGTAATATTAATTAATAAAGACGATTTATATTAATTCATTGTCTAATTCTTTATACCTGGCAAGTAACCCATTTTTTTCACGATGCGTATGACGTGATGACTGAATTTTTCCATAGCCAGTTCAGCCTTCTTCTCGTGCCGGCGAATCCTTCTATTTTTCTGCCTCTCTCGGTGCTCGATCAGCCGTCTCTCAAACGGTCCAACCAGCCTTTTCTCTGGAAGAAAAAGCAAACAATTACCGAAACGGAGCAATATAATTCGACGAGGGATGGCCCTCGCTCACCTGTCGTCGCCGTTTTCTCATCCCGATGTTTGTTGCACTTTCCTTTTCTTTCGTGTACCTTCGAATGGTTACCATCGCAATGTTTTTCTCTCTTGACTTTACCATCCGCCTGACATTTCACCTCACAGCAGCCAATGTTGTTATTCGGATTCTGCGTTGCGCCAGTTTCTTTCATCTTACGATGCTTCTTCGTGGAAGCATCGCTCTTTATAGAAAAATCTTTTGTTAACTTATCGTTCACGGTGGTACTCTCTTTCTCAGTGGGGTTACTCATTTTTGAAATGCTTCGCTTCGGTGTGCTCGTGGTCACTGGCGACTTCTCGCAGCTTCTGCTGGCTGACGGTGTGCTTCTCATATCCTTAGTTGCATTTTGGGCTTTAGCCTCCATTGAAGAAGAGTCTATTATTTTAATCGGTGACTTCTTGCACGTGCTCAATGTCAATGCAGCCTCCATTGCAGTCATGCTATCAATTGTATTCTCATTTTGGGTTTTATTTATCATGGACGAAGAATCTATTATTGTAATCGGTGACTTTTTGCATGTACTATTAAATGCCAATACAGTGTCCATTGTAGTTATATCATCAACTGTGTTCTCATTTTCTATCCAAGAAACATCATCAAACATTCGTTTGATTGGTGACTTCTTGCAATTGCTATTGGCTGATACTTCGCTTTTCTTATTATCACCTTTATTTGTACTCTCATTTTGGGTTTTATTTATCATGGACGAAGAATCTATTATTGTAATCGGTGACTTTTTGCATGTACTATTAAATGCCAATACAGTGTCCATTGTAGTTATATCATCAACTGTGTTCTCATTTTCTATCCAAGAAACATCATCAAACATTCGTTTGATTGGTGACTTCTTGCAATTGCTATTGGCTGATACTTCGCTTTTCTTATTATCACCTTTATTTGTACTCTCATTTTGGGTTTTATCTACCATGGACGAAGAATCTATTATTGTAATC
This sequence comes from Ceratina australensis, assembly GCA_004307685.1. Taxonomy (NCBI): domain Eukaryota; kingdom Metazoa; phylum Arthropoda; class Insecta; order Hymenoptera; family Apidae; genus Ceratina; species Ceratina australensis. The sequence continues at coordinate 26,265 of SHCU01000577.1, read as the reverse complement.
GGTGACTTTTTGCATGTGCTATTAAATGCTAATATAGTGTCCATTGTACTTATACTATCGTCTGTCTTCTCATTTTTGGTATTATTTTCTATCCGAGAAGCATCATCTATTATTGGTTTGATTGATGACTTCTTGCAGCTACTGTCAACTGATACTACGCTTCTCCTAGTCCTACGCTTTGTGACATTTGCACTCAGAGTAGTCTCTTCTACTGAGGAGGCATCTGGTTTTATCGGCGACATCGTGCAGTTACTGACTGATAATGCACTCTCCGTTCTAACACCTATGCTCTCAGTTTGGGTATTCTCTTCTACCGAAGTAGCATCTACTACTGACTCTGACTTCTTGCAGCTGCTCTTGACTGATACTCTGCTTCTCCTACTCTTACCCTTATTTGTACTTTCATTCTGGCTATTCTCTTTTATCGAAGATGCATCTATCGGTGACTTCTTGGAACTACTATTGACTGATGCCCTGCTTCTTCTGCTCCTACTCTTAGTTTGATTTTGAGTATTCTCTTCTACCGGAGAAGCAGCCATTGGTTCCATTGGTGGTATCGTGCAGTTATTGAATGATAATGCACTCTCCACTCTATCACCTGTGCCTTCAGTCTGACTATTCTCTTTTACTGAAGAAGCATCTACTGCTAGTTGTATCGGTGACTTCTTGACTGACTGATTGACTGATGTCCTGCTTCTTCTGCTCCTACTCTTATTTTGATTTTGGGTATTCTCTTCTACCGGAGAAGCACCCATTGGTTCCATCGGTGACATCGTGCAGTTACTGAATGATAATACCCTCCCCACTCTATCACCTGTACCTTCAGTCTGACTATTCTCTTTTATTGAAGAAGCATCTACTGCTAGTTGCATCGGTGACTTTTTGCAACTACTATTGGCTGACGCCCTGCTTCTTCTACTCCTACTCTTATTTTGATTTTGGGTACACTCTTCTACCGAAGTACTATCTACTAGTGTCATCGGTGACATGGTGCAATTATTGAATGATAATGCACTCTCCATTCCCTCATTCTGACTATTCTTTTCAACCGAAGAAGCATCTACTACTAGCTGAATCGATGACGTCGCGCAGCCGTTGACTGACAATGAAGTCTCTATTCTAATAGTACTCTCATCCGTGATTTCATTTTGGGTACTCTGCTCCACCGAAGAAGCATCTACTACTTGCGGCTGGTTGTCCGCAGACAATGTCACCGTTCTTCTCTTAACAACTGTTCTCGGTTTTCTCTTCCGATCAGTTGACTTATTCTCATCGTTACTCGCTTTCTTTTTACTCTGCCTTCTACCTTTATTCTTAGGCGCGGTATTTTCCTCGTTACCCTTCTCATCTGGAATCTCCTCAACCTTCTCGTCGTCCTTTGTGAATCTCACTCTCGTCCGGCGTATCTTTCTTGGCTTCGGATCACCGTCTGCCTGCAGATGGTCCGTCGCCTCCGTCTCTGGTTTCTCTTTGCCCGTCTGCTGCTCCGGAGTTTTACGAGGCGACCGTTTCTTACCCTGGCTCTCTGCAGTTAACGTCCAGCATGAAACATTCCGCATTTCGTGGAAATCGTACGCTTACCTGGTGGCTTCAACCGCGGGTCGAGCTTGATGCGTTCGTTAAATTCGTTCAGGACGTTTTGCGTGAAGTTCTCCTGGATGAAATCGTGTATCTCGTTCCATGGATCAACTTCCAGGAGCTGATCCACGTCGAGGACACCGTCGGGCGCGGGGAAGGAGATCGACGCTCTTCCCTGAATCTTGCGCGCTCGCTTGTCCATCCTTGGCAATTAAATAAGTGTCTGGGAAAAACCGGGAAAACGGGGACCGCACGCTGGGATTTAACGGAATCCGTTGCCGTTCCTAAACTAAACTAGCAAAGTCAACCACCGTTCGACGCGCGCGGCTGGATTCTCCAAACAAACGGCAGATCGATTTCGCCCGGTTCCGTTTACTCCGAAACTACTCTCGGTCCTACGTCAAACGCGACCGGCGCGTGTATTTTCGGTATTCCCTGTTTCGCGGCGAAAACGAGATGCAAGCATAAGCAGAAACCGGAACGGACCGACGACGCGTTGAGCGAACGACTAATTTAAGAATCGCACGACTCGTTACCTTCGAACTTGAAATCGTTAGGTCGCCCGGTGTTGTTATGAACGGGGCAAACTCATCAGGCAAACATCGTACACGTGTGTATGCGCGCGTGTGTAACACTTTCAAATGTACACACAGGTCGGATAGATGAGAATTTATATTAGGTGTTTCAATTCTCGGAGTGTCGCTGTTTGAAAATTGGATTCACTGATTTACGTTCGGTTTTCCGAATTTCCAACGCTGCCCACGCAACACGGAAGGTGACTGCTGTAGAATTTAAGTGTCACGAGTTCCTGAATATTTGTTCAATATTAAATATGTGACATGTACATTATGAAAAATCATAAGTTATGAATATATTAGCTCAAATCATCCTAGTAAGCAGAGTATCATTGCTGTATTTATCATAACGTTATCTTATAACATATTTTGAAGATACTCGCAGGATAACATTAATAAATGGTATTTCAAGAACATATATAAACCATTATATCACAACGTTAAAAAATATATAAAATATCTCTTGTTTACTGGGAAGCAACTTTTTTATACAAAAGTTCATTCCTTGAGTTATTGATCATGACCAACAGTTTAGGTTTCGAACTAACGGTGAGAACGTTATGGACAGCTAATTGTATAATCTGCTGCAGCGAGACGGATCGCGTTCTGGTTAAATAATAAGAATAATGACCGTTGCTGCGCGAAGTGCACGGCCGTTCTCGAGCATAAATATTATTCCCCGTGGAAGAAACAAATTGCCCGCGAGAAGCGTCTGTTTATCCGAGAAGGTGCAGTCGGATTCCGCGAAATCGCGAGAGGGAGCATCGTTCTTTTTTTCCCGTTGCTCCCGAGCAGCTCACGCAGGTACGAGAGGAGGTAATCGAGTGACACCTACGCGAGGCAGCGCGTCTTTTAAGGTGCAACGACATTTACAGGAGCAGCCGACGCGACGCTATGGGCGTGGGGTCACCGACGTCATTTTAACCCTCTTCCAGGCGATTAACCCCGGCTATTATAAAACCATCCCTCGACGGCGTCAACCACTTCGAGGGAAAAGGGGAAGCGTGACGTCACGATCTTTCCGCGTACCTTGACATTTATCACGTCACGCGTTACTTTCTTTTCGTTACTCAACGCCGCACGCGTCGTCCCGAGGAAATTTGATGGACGTTTCTCGGTCTTTCGGAAACTCGTTAAAAATAAACCCGCGCGCCTCCGTCGAACACACGCCTACGGCGCGCCGCGGGAAAACAATTACGTCTTTTCTTCTACCATCGATTAAACGGTTTGGCCTCCGCGCTAAACACGTGCCACCGCCGCGTCGTTTTGATCAGGATCCTTGTTCCGATATCGATTGTAAAAAAGTATCGCGTTCCCAGCTGGTTTCTCAATCTCTGGACGTAACGGCGCGCGACTGGAGGTAAACGATGTTTGCGAATTTAGGAATGGGATGTAGTTTGCTACGAGATTCATTTTCATTCGCTGATAGCGCATTTAGATGAAATTGTGGGATTAGTTGGGATGAAGCTTCAACGTTTGGTTTCAACCATCGTTGAATCGAGTCAATTGATTATTAATAAAATCGTCGAGGACTGAACTTTTTAAATACTAATAGTATTGAATAATGTATCGAATAATTTTTGTTAAGCTTCTGAGAAAACGGTATTTATTATCATTTCTTAATCTCAATTTTTAGATCCAGACTTGGTTTACGATAAATACTTCAGTAAATAAATATTCTTCCGAACACACTAAAAATTCCTACTTGTTTTTCGTTCTTTTACTTCGTCTTACAAAGTTTTGCAGAGAATTTACTAGAAAGGCTTGATTTTACGAGGAGGATTATTTTTATTAATCTCAATTTCTCTTCCGTCATAAATTAAAATATAATTATTTTAAAGGTGTAACTTACCAGCACGTTATTCCTGCCTGATAACAACGTGGACTGCCTTATCAGAGCGCGATACGCGTCCTCAGTATCGTTGCACGATCAGTTCGCGTCCGCGCGATGCTCTCCTCTTCTTCTCCCCAGCAACGATCGATGAAACGCGAGGTTCAGAGTGGAACAGCTCTCAGAGAGATGACTCTAGCAGTCCGCGTGCGCTCGATAGAATTAAAATTCTCCGCGCTGCAACAACCCATAGGTATTCCATCAGTTCCTTTTTCCCGAGGGGGGAAAAGAAATTAATTACGGCGGCAAGAAGCTCGCCTTTTGTCTTTTAGACCCGGCTAATTCTCAAAGCCGGATCGTCACACGTCCCGGTAACAAAGTTGCCAGTTTATTAATAAAAAAGAAACACCACGAGTTAATTTGTCTCCGGCGGAATCCCTTTGTGGCCGCGCGTCTCGTGGCCCTCCCCTCCTGGCCGGCCCGAGGGAAAGGAAACGATAAAAGGACCGCGAGGCATTTGCTTTCCCGCGTGGCTGCCAGGAAAATTCGCCGAATAACTAAACCCGGGTGGCTGGAAAATGCGCGCGTCCGCCAAAGGACAAGAGAACAATTTCGATGGGTTTAGGTACGGCTTCGTTACGCTGTCGTTGCCACGGCACGATAGACCGAACAGATTGCAGGTACGCGCAATCGATTATCAAACGCGCGGCGCGCGATGGCCGGTTTCGTAACAATCCACAGAATTATCCGACCATACGGGTAATCGCGTTACTTCATCAATTATCCGCTGACGCTGCACGCAATTAAGGCAGCGAAACACCAAGCGATAACCTTCGCTCCGCCATACGTAATCGCGACCGATTTCGCGTTTAGGCGAGTAACGAGAGGCTCGGCTTGCCAGGAAACCTCTGCGCCCGTCCCCCCTACTCCCCCCCTCGCGTT
>SHCU01000577.1:0-12263 GCA_004307685.1 Ceratina australensis | reverse complement strand
GTTCCTTTCTCGTTTCCCGCGTACGCTAATTATCTTGTACTTTAAATTGCACGGCTTTGAAAGTTTCCCGGGAAGAAGAAGAAGAAGAGTTCCAAAGGCATTTCCATGGAAATTGTACTCTGATTGATTCTGATTTATCAATTCAGCTTGATCGCGCCTCACGGCCCCTCGGTTGTCGCAACAGAATATCTGAGGTAAAGATTAACGTCCCGAAGCGTCACAAAGAAGCTGACCCTTTGACCCCCCTCGCCACTTATCCCTATCATCGAACATTAAATCGCAACGTATTTGACGTAATAACACTTCACTCCCTTCGGGGAATCGTCAGAACCGTTTCTCGCGGAAAAAATTAAGCCGCGATGCTTCTTAAACTCCCCAAGGGCCGAGTATTTGTTTCTGCTTTTAAAAAATTGCCGGCCAATCGTTCGGCAGGTTTTCCCGCGGGGCGACCGACGATATAGTATAGACGAGCAGTCACTTACCTTTTGTCTTCGAACACCTTTGAAACCGTGTTGCCAACTTTCCCGATGTAATTACACCCGTCGTCCTCCTATCGATGTGTCAGGTTCAAAGATAAACGATGAGAAGAAAAATCGGATACACTTTTAACCTATAAATCGTTCGATCTCTCGCGAACGTATCCCGGCTGACTTTACTATTCTTTTCTGCATACAGTTTCGGGATTGGCAGCCGTCTGAAAGCTACGGACGGAGATCCGATCGATCCGAGTGCGGTTTTTCGCGAGCAGGTGCGCGAGTAGCCTGGCCCGCTCGACATTTTATAATTCAGGATGCGGGGCGAGAAACGGAAGAAATTACGGTAGAGACGGTGAACGATCGTCGGGTGTAACCCCCCGTGCGGCACGAAACTTTTAAACCTTATATCGATGACTTTCGGTAGCTGGAACGACCCACGGCATTCAACCATTTTTTCAATGCCCATCGAACGCCTCTTCTCACGATTAGCCTCACTGCAGCGGATTTTAGACCTAGCTGAGAGACTTCGCAACGCAGCGATGACGGGATTGGGGGTCTTACTTTCTGGAATGACAATGAATGACTTCAATTCCGTGTTACAATTACGTTTTCTTTAACATATAATTATGTTAACCCACTATAGGTCTATGTAACCTTCAGATCATATTCTAATGTATCATTATTTTATCAGGTTTTATACACAGAAGTGTAAAGATTATAGCTCGTTGTTATCTCGAAGGCACATAGTGAATTGGTTGAATGGAACAATTTTTGTTTTTATCTGCATATGTAAGTTTATAATTGCTGATTTTTCGTTCCTTTAATTTCATGCGATTTAAAACAAACATTCGGTCCATAGAGGGTTAATTTGTGTTGAAATAACGACGACTTGGAAGCAACGAGTCAGTACATCAATAGAAGATCTTTTAAGCAGTATGACTCATTAGTATCCTACATACTTTTAAATTTATTGAAATGCAAATCCTAAAATATCTCGATTGGAAGATAAATGGAGTTAGGCCACTTTCAAAATAAACGGCTCGTAAAAAAGTGGATAGAACGAGATAGGATTGTGAAGAATGCTAAAATTAACGAAATTATGATGCGACGTCAAAGAGGTTAAGCTCTCTAGAAATAAGATAGAAACGGGAAGCTGTGAATGTGAGAGAGTTAGACTCTCGCAGCGTTGCCAATTTATCCTCGAGCATTGCTAGGGCTAGAGCCGGCTGTGACCTTACAGGTCTGGTTTCTCAGACGTGTTCGATGTTCGTAAAATTTTATTAGCTCGTACTTACATGCGTGTCATAAAACCGACGGCCAATTGAGATTTATGCCGGGAAGAGGGAAGTTTAAAAATAGGGTGAAAGTGGCGTTCTCCGAGGCGACGAAGTTAATTAAAGAGCCGGTAAGACGAGACCGCGCGACCGGAATATCGATCAACCCTTCTTCCTGTAGGAATCAATTTGAAATTTTCAATTCAATCGCTGATCGGGCCGTGGAATTTATTATCCCGCGGCGTCGCGTGCGATTATAATAATTTTAATAAAGCGTTTCCTTTCTTTTCGGGCGCCCCTCGCGTCTATTTCGAGCGGACCGAGGTCGGGTCAACGGAATTCTTTAACGAAAGACAACCGCGGCCCAGCGCGTCCTGACCTGAAACCGTGGCTATCGACTGACTATTCCCGGGCTAAACCGATCCGGTTATATTTTTGATGCACACTGACGAACGACGGGCGCCCCGCGTCTACGCGAGTGGGAAAATAGATGAGGGACGAAACGACGACACCGTTATAATTGCCGCGCATCGATTTCCTCGTCTCCTCGATGCCAAGCCCCCGTCTCTCGTTTCGTCGACGCCCGTCCGACACACTCGTCCTCTTACAAATCGAACCGAATTCGACACGGCGCCGCTGTTAATCGTTCGCCCCGACTCGATGACTGCTGCTCGTCCCTGTCACGCGGCTCCTCGTACCGATGTCCCATCTGATTTCTGTATCATGGTTCGCCTAAAATATTTTTCAAAACCGACTGATAATTTCGATGTTGTTCTCACACGGGTTCAACGATCGTTCGACATGTTCGATGACGTGAAACGCGGTGACGGATAATTAATAATACTCTAATCAGTAAATCGTGAAAATGCGTGAAACTGTTGAAAGTCACTCTATCAGTCTGCAAGAATTTTTTTTTAATTTCTGTTACAGGTTTTAATGTTTTATTTTAGGTGCTAGATGGTTGGTACCAATTTCTATACTTCAACTGTTTTCCAATCGTTTGATAAGGCTCTCAGGAAACGCAGTGATGGATAAATGAATAAATGATTTCGTCTCTAATTAATGAAACACGAAAATGCATGAAACTTTTCAAAGTCACTCTATCAGTCACCAACAATTTTTTAAAAATTTCTGCTACAGGGTTTAATGTTTTATTCTAGATGCTAGATGGTTGGTACCAATTTCCACGCCTCAACTGTTTTCCAATCGTTTGACGCGGCTCTCAGGAAACGCGGTAATGGATAATTGAATTAACAAACCATGAAAATGCATGAACCTTTCGAAAGTCGTTCTACTTGCTTCAAAGAGTTTTGTTAAAATTCTACAGATTTTAATACCCTGTTGTAAATGGAAGCTGGTTGGTACCAATTTCTATATTTGAACGGTATCCTGTTTCCTGATCGTTCAATGCATTTTCTAGGAAACCTGATTAAATTGAATAAATGATTTAATTTCTCTCAAAATACGTAACTAATCAGTGAAGCTTTAAAATGTCCAATTATCTGCATTAACAGTTTGAGAGTTTCATTGTTAGCTTCAGGGAATCCGGTTGAAATTCGTGCTACCGCTTTTAATATCTTATTCCAAGTCGAAGCCATTTCGATATCTTAACCGTGGCCTATTTTCTGATCATTTAATGCATTTATGTATATTTAAGTGAGGGATTTATTTTTCTTCGAAATATATAATTCACAATCTAATAAATCGTTGCAAGTGTATAATTGCACGTATCTTTTGTAATTCATGTTTCTTCATGGAATGCAGTTAAAATTTCTATTACCGGTATTGAAGCTTTGCTTTCATCCACCGTTTTGTTTAACAAATCCAATAGTCACATTTTTAGAAACATCCAATCGTTAAATTTAAATTTACTCAAAACGTGTAACATTAATTATGCAAATTTTATACACAACCTATAATATAAAACAACTATCTTACAGAAGTTAAAATTACTCAAGTAATAAAAACGAAATATCTTGTTCTAAGGAGAATAAGATTGGTCTCAAGTTCGATATCATACCGATGACTTGCTACCTGACTGTACGCCGCGATTTTCACCCAACCTGGTGATAAGCACTTAACACTAAACCTACCGACACATTTTACACAGAACTATACTGTATTGAGATTATTTACATTTGAATGCTATTTAATATTGGCACTGATATTTTAGTTTGACATCAGAGTAAGTTATAGTTACAATTTTAACAATACAATAAAACCATTTGCATTTTATTTTTATCGAGGAATTTAAGAAGGGTCATTTGACCGTGGTAGGTTTAGTGTTAAATAAATGATAGGCCGAATGCGTAATTCATCAATAAACCATGAAAATGCATGAGCCTTCGGAAAGTCGCGTCGCCATCTCCGTCAGGGGGATCTTATTAAAATTTCCGCTCGCCAGTTTTAATATCTTGTTCTAAGTAGGAGGAGTCCTGGCCGGTCCCAATTTCGATATCTTAGCGGTGGCCTGTTTCCTGATAGGCAAAGGGCGAAAGGAGCACGCGCCGATACATATTCAAAGGACTGGGGAGGGTGGCCGTCTGGTCTGGCACGGGCCATTAGCATCGATCGTCTTCCGGGAGAGCCGGTCCGCGCGTCGACCGACCGTTTATCCTCTCGAGAATTTCCCCGGGTATCGAGTTAAGGTTGGACGGCGGTGCGCCTTGGCTGCTCCGTATTGTCCCGTGGCACGAACGACCATTAATTCTTTCACGAGCTGGGCTCGAAGCTTGGAAACGGGTATGGGGGGATCTCCTCTCTCCGACGTGTCCGACCAACGAAAGCCGATCGTTTTGCCTCGCGAGCTACCGAAGATCTTCGTAATCGCGGGCCGTCCGTTCCCGCGTACACGTAAATGGGCAGAGATAATGGGTGCCAGAACTGCGCGGCAGGCTGGAGGGAACGACCCCGACGGGGCTGTGTACGCGGATGGAGTTTCTTGCCCGAATGGGCTACGCCGATGGATATTATTATTTAGCCGGGGAAAACGGGGTCGAGAATCGCTCTGTTAATGAAACGCCCCAATTATCTATTCAATCCACCGTAAGCCCTCGCCTTTGTTTCCTTAAACACCTTTGTCTAACATCAACGCGATGCGGAACGATGGTTAATTTAATAATTAATTGGCAAGTGTAATTGTTTTAAGCGGATAAAACTTGTGAATTAAGATATAAACGAACAGATAGGATTGATCACACGTGTCGATGGTAGAATGTTATATACATTTAATAATTGTATAGCAATATTGGGGAATATATTAATAAGCATATATTACATTAAATCTTTGTGCTCGAGGAATGAGTTCATATACAAGTTAATGTACAAGTTTTTATAATTTGTATCACTTTATTAAATTCACAATTTTATAAATTATAAAGTGACTCGAACCATTAATTCAAAATGAGTCACTGATATATACAGTAATTATTTTCATTATTTTATAAGACAACCTCACCTGTCGAGTATAACGGTTTAAATGGTATTATCTCTCCAAGTACTTAATCAGCGTAAGAAGCCTTTTCACCTGATTTTAAACAGCTTAATTTATTCGCGCTGAAAGTTTATACTTTCATCTTGGGTCACTTGAGGTCTGAGTTAACGGGGTAAAGAAACGGGGTTGCTCGTCTTTTAATGAAATACGATTTATTTACTAAATATGCGAAATATATATATGTATATACATTAGGCCATACACACAAGTACGTAATCTCTTTCCGACTTTCGGGTTTCGGGATCGTCGAGTGAGTGGCGGCTTCGGAATCGGCAACGGTGTAGTAGACAACCCCGGTTGCCGATCGTTTTGCCTAAGTACTACGGAAAGCACGATTAAAGTTCCTCGCGAGTTCGCTTCAACAACGTTTTGTCCAGTTTTCAATTTTTTTTCTAATTTTCATTTAGTTCCGACAAGGTACGTGGTAGATACGGCAGGTGTATACGCGCGTCGCAGCTATTTACAAAGTATACACAGATAGAGACAGAGAAGTGAAGTGTCAGCGAAGAGGGAAGTCTAGGATCGCGATCGACGCGAATCCGTTAACGCGCAACAACAATTAACATCGTCTGATCGACGACGAATAAACTTGATCATCCCTCGGGGATCGAGTTCACGTTTAGGCCCGGTAATTAAGTTGGAACAACGGGCGTGAACGGATTCGCGTCCACGGTGATCGCAAGCTTATGATATTAGGTCCCGTTCACCTCCTCGACTCCTCGGTTACTCGACGGTGAATGCGACAACGGAAACGTATCCTCACGAAGGATCTCTCGAGTAGCCGGCAGCCGGTCGTGAACTTTATGTACGCGCGATTGGTTCAGCGTGAGCCGCGCGAGCATCGCTCCTCGTCTCCTTTCGGAAGTGTACAACAGAGGGGTTAGAAGCTTCGAAGCCGTACAACAGGTTAGGTACACGTATCGTTGCGTGCTACGCGGAGGTGCGCGTCATGCGAAGAGAAACACGGATATGCGCCGCGAGGGTGGGTTTCGTGTGTCGGAGAGCTGTCGAGACGCGAGATCGTCGCTCTCGGCTCACGCTTACGCGATCCAGATCTACCTAGCGGAAGCCGCGCGATGCTTCTCGCGATTCACCGGGGGGCGACGGGACAGCGTCGCGTTTTAAAAAGAATAACCTACGCGATTCCGAGCAGCAAATATTTGCCGTGGCCCCCGGTGGTGCTCGTCGAATCATCCAAATTAATCGGCTTACAGGCTCGTAAATCGTGTTTTCGAGTCGCGTGCCGTATAAACGCGCTGCCCGATAATCCTCCCGGCATCGATCGGCCAAGAACGGCGCGAGCCGATCGGTTTAACTCGGAGTCTCTTAAACTACGACCTCAACCTTTAACACGATACCGATCGAATCCTAGAAACAAAAAAGAAATAAATAGAAATAATAGAGATAACCTGGGTCCACTTGCGGCGTGGAGATTCGATCGAGAAAACAGGCTCCTCCGCGGCCGTCGATTCCCTCGTCCCAGCCGAGAACGATCGATCGGCCGACGATCGTTGATTCATTGATCTTCTTCCCTCGCTGGTTCAGCTTCGTCCCCTCGTCCCGCGTTAGCGCGGCCGGCCGCGTTCGTCGGTCTCGTTCCTAAACCGGTTGCAGTAGCCGTAACAGTAGAACGCTGGCGACCGTCAGGCATACGGAAGGCGCCGCGATGCTCGCGTGTCCCTCCACTGTAACATGTCAGACAAAAAAACCTGCCTCGTCTCGAACGACGTAGCTACGATTTGCCCGGTGGGGGGAAATGGGCAGCCGGCAATTTCGATCGAAAGAAATTAGAATCGATTTTACGGTGGGAAATTTTCATCGCGAAACTTCGTGGGCTGTCTTCCGCCCGGTAGTCTCGCGCGATGGAAAAGTTTCGGGGGAATTCGCCGTGAAACGATTCAAAGGAGGCGGGGAGCAGCAGCAGTAGCAGCAGCAACGCGACGTACGTCGGTTCCAAGAACGGCTCGGACTAACGAGAAAATCGAAGATCGTTAAGAGCAATTTCGTCGAGACGCGCACCGTCTCTCTCTCTATATATATCTATCACTCTCTTTACCGCAGGGTCCGCGCGCGTCGCCGCTCCCGTCCCCTTTGGCGATTCCGGTGCGACGTTTATCCTGTCGTTGCCCGCTAGACCGAATATAGACCGTAGACCGAATTTCCCGGTCCTTTTCGCCTGCCCGCGATCGATCGCCGTCCGCTCGCGCCCGATTAATTTATCCCCCCGCTATTTCTTTTTTTCCCTTCATTTACATTCAAATGGGGATTCGCGTAGCAACGCACGACGTGATCGGGCATAACTAACGCGGAACCGATCGCGCCCGTTTCGTGAACCGCCGGTAGAGGGGTAGCGCGTGTAAGGGTAGCTAAAGGCGAAAGAGGTAAACGAGCGTAAATTATTGTTTTAATTTCGGTGGCTCGCGGCGCTCGTCTCGAGGGAAAACTCGTAGGTAGATTTTGCGGCCACGGACGACGCCGATCGTAAAGCATCCTTAATTCGTTAGCGAGCGGGGGCGATGCTTAATATCCTGCGAAAGTGACTCCTCGCGTTTCCACCCCGCTCCTCCCCCTTACGACCTTCTATATATTCCTCCTTTTCGTTCGTGTCCTTTGCTCTCTCTCTCTCGCGCGCGCCTCTTTCGCACGGAAATAACGAGGTAATCGTTCCTCGCGCCGTCAGGTTCGCGTTAATTAACGCGTCCGACGTTTCGACGCTTCCCTTCTCCGTTTCTTCCTTTTCCAGCGACACCGAGCTCGGAAAAAGTGGGAACGTAAGAAGGTGTTCGAATCAGATAACACAGATAGAATAAGGAAATGTTAATTAAATGTTTTAATGTTGTAAGTAACGTGCATGCCGTTTCATGGTGATTATTATGGTCGTGACTTAGTCAACGAAATTTCTAGTGGGAAACCATGATTTTTTAGTGAAGAATTTTTAAATGTAAGATCGTCGTTTGAATCGGAGAGTGCAGATAGCCAATTCAGGAAATATTGATTAATAAAAATTTAATCTTTGGTCTAGATGTCGTGCGTGCCGTTTGACGGTCATTTGATTTTATCAATTAAATTTCTAGAGAAGGTTCCATGATTTTTAACGAGTTTGTAAAATATTATTGTATTTATTATAGCCTCATCAGTTCGGAAGAAATGAGAACGCAAGAAGGAACCAAGTGTTTAAATAAGATAACGTGGATAGTTAAATAAGGAGATGTTAATTAAGCAAGTCACTGTCCTAGATATCGTACCATTTGATGATTATCTGATTCAGTTAGTGAAATATCTATGAGGACATCAGATTTTTAACAAGATTGTAATTTTGTACTATATTTATTGTAACCTCATTAGTTTGGAAGAAGTGAGAATGCAGATGCCAAGCATTCATGTTAGATAACATGGATAATCGAATAAAAAAATGTTAATTAAGTATTTCACTGTCCTATTTGATTTAGTTAGCGAAATTTTTATGAGAATTCCATGATTTTTAACGAATTTGTAATATAGTAATAATATTTATTACAGTTCCATCAGCTCGAAAAAAGTGTAAACGTAAAAAGGCCAGAAGCGTTCAAATTAAATACCGTGAATATTATATTTATATTCTCAAATTGGGAAATATTACTAGACATTGTGCGTGCCATTTAATGGTCATTTGATTTACTCAATGAAATTTCTGAGCGCCCATGGCTTCTAAGGAGTTTGTAATATAGTATTTATTACATCTTGAGCGAAAGAGTGAGAACACCAAATAAGATGTTAATTAAGCATTTCACTATTCTAGACATTTAACGTGTCATTTGACGATCATCGAATTTGATCAACAAAATTCCTATGAGGACACTACGATTTTCAACGAATTCATTTACTATATTCATTACAGCCTGATCGGGCCGCGAATAGGACTCGCTAATTCGTATCTCATTGAACCGAGAGGTCTCGTGGCTTACCGAAAACCTCGGTGCTCCTGGTTTCTACGAACGGCTCGTCGGAGTTCGAGTTCAATTCCACGGTCGCCTCGCACCTTGAAAATTTATAGAGAGGCGTTAATCAGCGGTAGCAGACGATGACGGCTGGTTCGCCGGGTATGATATTATTATAGCTACGGCGGATTGTCCTGGCTACGAAATTACCTGACGTTTATTTTGTCGCCGGCGATGTGATCCGGCTCCAGCTGAAGTCGTAAACTGGATATCACCGAGTAGACCCCGTGCTCGTCGAACACCATTTCCGTGTCGGGCTTCACCTGGAACGAAACAACGGCCGGCGAGCGAAGTTCGTGAGACAGTTTCGAAATTATTGCGCGCGTATAACTGTAAAACCAATCAGTGATGTTCAATGCGTGTGTGATTGGCTCGACGGGAATTCGCGGGGCCAGCCGTCGTGCGTGCGTGCCGCGCGTACAATTTGATCAAACGGTACGGTTTATCGGGAAATAGGAATTCGTCGGGTGCCGCTTCTTGTCCGATTATACGGCCCCGTTAATATTCGTATAGGAGGTTGGCTGCACTTCGGGTTTATAGTTACGACGCCGCTGTATAATATCAGGAAAAGGAACGGGAACGCCGGAACGATACGATTCGCGCGATTTAACGCGATGGCTCGCGGCGAGGTAATGGGTGGCAAGTTGGCGCGGCGCGACGTTCCCGAGATTTCCTCGGAGAGAGCGAACGGGAACGAGAATTCGCCGCCGCGGGCCACGCGAGCAAAGAGCCTCGTCTTCTGTCGCGAGAGCGCGAAATGGGAGTCCTCCGCGTTTGCCGAGGAAAATTTACTCGTTCATCGTTCGCGCGGCGAATCCACGCCGGTATCCTCGCGGAGACAATGCCCGCGGACCAGACGTCTCGGGTCTTATTCCACGGGAGAGAGACAAACGAGCCGCGAAATTAAATCATTTTTAAGCCGAACGATTACTTTGATCCATCTTTTTGCTCCCTCCTTCTTGGCTAGACATCGGTTAACCCTTTAACGAGGCTCCATGGTCTCCTTCGTCGACGTGCTTGTAACTTTTGTAAATACCTTGTAAGAATGGAACTGAGACTTTCACTCCTATGTTTCGTTGTGACTACAGTTAGACTCTTACTATGAATCGCTTCAGAATGAATAAAAATGTTACGTACAAATTATGTTTTAAATAAATAAATGTAATTGAAATAATGATTTATATTTTGTTAAGTAGTTTTTAGTGATAGGAGGCTCATGAATGTATCTTATCATTTGGAGCAAGTTAGGATACGTGTACCTCCTAGGCTACGTAACTTAGACTTTTCATTGTAAGGCCAGCCCTCATCTTTTATACACCTCGATTGTCTCTGAGATATGAGCTTAGCCTTATTGCTGGGTCATGTAGGACAAGCAATGAATTTGGCTCCATCATTGACTTCCAGTAGGACCTCGGGATATTCTTAACTGCTATTGCGATATGCTTTGGCTAACTCTAGATTCATTCATTTAATATGCTCTATTCATAATTTCATTCATAATTTTTCGTATTTACTTCTTTCTCCTAATTTCTTATGTTACACTCCTATACAATTTTTTTTATTTTTAAAAAATGAGATTCGATTAGTTATACTATAATTGAAAACAGTTTTGTTATAAAGTTTTGATGTAAATATTAATATCGAGAAATTAGTAATATATTCCAAAAGACTACTTCAAATATAACACTTATAGTTAAAGCTGTCATTAAATATTTCAACTTCAAACTTGTCCTTTACTTTTTAATAAGAAAGTCAGCCTTTCTGTAGATACAATTAGGCAACAAAATTACAACAGGTTCTCGGACCGTAAGAATCCTACGACGTAAGACCGAGTCTACTTCTTTCTTTCACAATGCCCGCGGTTTTCTACCCCGTCATATTGATTTTCGGCAAACATCGATTCGATTACAGACATCGAGCGCGCGAGGGGCTTCGTAATTGAAAGAGAATCGAAGATTAAGTGCAGCCCGGGGGGTGTCGGGGGCAAGTCACCGTACGGAAACGCCTTTGGCGCCTGTCGAACCTTTTTAGTAACGTTTTCGGGAAAGGCGCGTTAAGTAGCACGTTAGAAACTCCGCTCCTTAATGGACATCGCCGTGGCAGCAGGTTCTCGGCCGGGTAACTTTTCGAGCCGTCGAGCTCGATTCGCCGTGAAGCCCCGAGAGCGCCACGGTACGGCTCCACGGCGTTCATCGCAGTAATCTTTAAACCGTGTAACGCTAGCGCGTGTCCGCGCGTCTCCCGCCTCAAACGGCTCCACTTTGCGGATTATATGGGGTCGTTCAGAAATTAATGTCGCTCCCGGACCCGGTGTAAAAATAACGTTACCGCTTTACCTCGTTAATTCCATCCAATTACTCTGTAAGTCTTCGTGTACCGAGACGATCCCCGAGTATAAACTAATAAACTTCTGATATCATTCTTCCGATAATCCAATATGCAAATCTGAACGTGAATCCGAGCGGTCTAATTCGATTCATTTTCGCCTAAGTACGTGAGGCGAGGATTAATTAACAGTTAACCGAGTTTCGTTGTTCCCGCCGTGTCTTCCGAAGTTGTTTCAACTCGCGACGCGAATCCGACCGCCGGTAGTTCCCAACGATTCTTTCGTACCCGGCAGTCGAGGAAAAGTCGAGTTCCGGAAAAGGGAGGAGGAGAAGAGAGAGATAGAAATAGTAGGCGAGGGCGATGGTGTGGTTGCATGTTTATGCAGACTGAGCGTTGTGAGCCACGGCTTCCGGTGCTGCTCGTTAATTGAACCTTTGGCTCATCAAGCATCGTCGACGATATCGTTGGCCCCTGCCTAAGCTCCGCCCGTCTCGCTTCGCTTTAACGATGCTACCTCGAAATTTCATAACTTCAGAATCGTAACTAAGAGGCCAATAAGAATTTCGGGAAGCCATCTTGTGTTTTGTATTAATGGAAAATCAAAATTTTAGTCGAAATACAAGATGACTCTTGATTTTAGGGAAATCATCGTGTATTTGTATATCTTTATATGTATATAATGGTCTGTCAGACAATTCCTTGGAGAGTTGGTAAA
>SHCU01000576.1:0-31405 GCA_004307685.1 Ceratina australensis | reverse complement strand
AAAAGAAACAAAAGAAAACAGGAAAGAAAGCTAGCCTCGCGATCCGCTCGGAGAGAGGGAAGATATAACAAAAAATGAATTTAGGTTTTTGCTACAGTTTTATACTATCGAACGTGAAACGTATAATGACTTCGTTTTCCTCTTAACGATTTTTGTAACGTAGATAAGAAATACTGTATGTTGATATTCATGAATATTTAACCAAATATTGTTATATTATTATTATTAAAAATGAAGTTTTAAAAGTACATTCCATTTTTATTTTTCTCTCAACTCAGGTTTACATACATCAGCATGCGTACGTACATACATACATACATACGTGATATATGTATATAAGTGTATCGAAAGAGACCAAAATCCTTCAATAAGATGGTATTTCTTATCCACATACGCATAGTATTTATACCGCGCGTATAATCGCGAGAGAGTTTACCGCGAGAAAGAAACAAATTATTTTTATCCGCGATTATTATCTATCTGTCTACCGATTATGGGACATGGACAGACCAGAGCGAGAGCCTCTTATACCCGCGTGTAAGTATAGGTAGGGGCGGTAGTACATCGTCGAAAAACAGCATACGCAACGAATCGATTCTTTGTCATTGCGCGTGTATCCCTTAACAATAAAGCATTTGAAATCTGAAGAGTGAATCAACTAAAGTTTTTCTGTTCAGACTCCGTCGCATCGTTTACTCGTCGTTGTCGTTGTCGTTCCTGTTACTCCACGAGTTATTATTTAATTCGCAGACTGTTCGATCGTAATTTTTGTAACGTGGCATCGATGAGTCAGTTTCCTTTCCCTAGAACATAAGAATCTGATCGCAGCCCCTGCTATCGATCGCAGCGCATAATGTAACGACGTAAACGCGACGTAACGCGAAAACAGCCACGTAAAAGTTATATATGTATACAAAAACATACGTATATATTTATACATACGTAGCATTAACATAATGAACATATGAGAAATCTGACGAAATAAAGTTTACGTATAATTATTTGAATACTCGACCGAAACCGATTTGTCTCTCATTCGTTCTCGCGTACCAGATAAAAAAACTTTAACATGTTACCGTCTGGTTCACGCTCCCATTTACGCAAATAAGCCTTGCTAATATGGAAATTACGCGCTTTGTCTCGCCGCGCAAGACACATTTTATCGACGCTTCGATCGAAAATTCTAGAATGTAGACCGCATATATCCACCTGTTACCAGGAACGCCCGACAAATCCATGAAATTCTGCCAGAGAGGATCTTATTATCACTCCGATCCGATATCATATCTACAACGAAGAAGACGCGAACATGTATAATATTCCCTGAGATATTAGAGCTAATTAGATCAGAAATGGACATCAATCTTAATCGATGCTATACAAGATATTTCTTCGTTCCATCCTGAAAAAGCTTTGTCAACTACGAGGCGGTGCTCGCGATCGTTTATTCTTGGGATCACGAGACGACGACGAGGATGCGTCATGCAACTTTGTTAATCAAATTTTCGTGAATAACCGATGCAACGACTGAGCGTTGTGATTCAGGACGGTACGATGATATAGAAGCCTGCGTTATGCCCGCGAGACGACAGAAAGGTCGGGGAAAAAGCGTGTGTCATCTGCGGCGATGCTTGGACTCTTGGACATGCCTCGGCAATCGTGGTACGCGTGGCCAAGATGGTGGTGGTAATGGACGCGGTACAACAATAATCGGAGTGGGTCGGGACCAGCCGTATCGTCGACGTCTCCTCGAGTCGCTCGAGCTCTTTACTCCGACTTCTCCAAGAGTGTACCTATGCAAAGGCATTGACGATACCTACACCGCGCCGTGGCTAATACGATGAGAATCCATTGGTGACATCATTGCAGCGTAAGGAAGAGCGAGATAGCGAGGGGAAGATAAAAAGGGTGAAGAAGATCGCTCGGTATCGTTGTATCTGTGCCAATCTGTGCCTTGCTGCTGTGACGTGGTGTGGGATCGCTGCTGCGCCGTCCAAAAATAGATAAATGAAGGCGGCGAGCGTGCCATCCTTGTTGTTGTCGGTGGTTCCACGCACTCCGCGAATAACAATGCACGATTATTAAAAAAGGTTCGATCGCCGTGGCCACGGAGAGGAATGGAGGTGCTTAAAACCAGCCAAGAGATCGTGCATGAAGGGTGGCTGATCAAATCGCCACCCACGAAACTTTGGCGAGCGGTTAGTATTTTAGACGATGGACACCCTAAAACTTGACTCTGCCTCAGACTTTCTGTTGTTGTTAAACGTTGTCACGTTGTCAAATAGTATCGTGCGCATCGTCTTCAAATCCTCGCGAATTCTAACCTGCTAATAAAATGTTTCATAACTATGGCAGGTATTTTTATACCGCAGCGTTAACGCTGTAATTATCATCCGTCACGATCGCGTCGAGTCGCGAGCATGCACACGATGTGTCGACGATGAGATTCGGACACTCGTGGCACTGGGCTTTCAGGATGATCTGCACGATAACTTTGTTCATTTTTAGCGATGGAGGAAGAGATGGTTTGCTCTTCGACACAGTGGCGAGTTACCTGGACAATATTTCTTGGAGTATTACAGAGATAGGAGATGTAGAAAGCTAAAGGGTCGTATCGATCTAGATCAGTGCGAACAGGTAGTTGTTCTTTTCTCAACCCAAAGGTTGTACTTTCATCGATTGACAGCTATGTTACGTAGTGTTCACTCACTGTAAACAGGTAGATGCTGGATTAAGATTTGAAAATCGCAAACAAAAGTACCAGTACATGTTCAATGTGAAAACGCCGAAAAGGACATATTATTTAGTAGCAGAAAGTGAGGCTGACATGAACAAGTGGGTAGACGCTGTATGCCAAGTTTGTGGTTTAAAGGCATACACTCAGGACGAGGAACAACAATGTCAAAGTACGTACGT
The DNA here is from genome assembly GCA_004307685.1 of Ceratina australensis. Classification (NCBI taxonomy): domain Eukaryota; kingdom Metazoa; phylum Arthropoda; class Insecta; order Hymenoptera; family Apidae; genus Ceratina; species Ceratina australensis. The sequence goes on along the minus strand of SHCU01000576.1, from coordinate 28,489 downwards.
TCGTTTATCTCGAGCTTGTCATAGCTCGTTCGTTTATTATCTGATAGGAATGACGTCATGTTAATGTGTCATCATTTCTAGTGTTTCAATTTGAATCGCAAGAATCGCCACCAATTTCGCCGACCAGCACCATTTCCGGGCCCTATATTCCTATCAGCGAATGCATTTCCGGTCGACGATTAAATGACACGAGTTCCCTAAGTTCCGCAAATTTGGGACAAGGCCCTGAGCATTACGATGCACCGAGACGATTAGCACCTTCTCCTCCCAGGTCTCCGACGACCACTGATGCTGAGAGCGTATTCACCGACGACGAATGGACTGCACCAGTGCCTAGCGTCAACTGGGACACATTTCCTTCTTCGGCAGGAGGCGAATCGAAGCATCTGCACGGTGGTAGTAGCACGTGCGGCAGCGACGCCGCTGAGATCGATTCGTGGAGGGTCCAAAAGCGATTTGGGAAAATGAAAATCGTTGATTCGGTTACACCGCCTACTGCAACCACGGCTGAGAAGTTACCCGCGCCGCCCAGGCCGCCGAAACCACCTCACATGTTACCTGATAATCCTGGTCATAATTATTTAAATTTGGATGGTGCCACTGAGAGTTCGAAACCTACTACCCCGGCGACTCCCGCGCCCTCGACACCTGCGACCGCGATTGTGACCGATGAGTCCTACGATTTCCCGAGATCTCACCAGCCGGGAGCAGCACCCGAACTGAATACGATAGACAGACATTTTTATTCGAACGCTGCTCCGAGTAACGTCGTCGCCGCGGTGGAGGAGACGCGAGTATTCCGTTACGATTTTCAGGAAGACGAACCGTCGAGTCCGCGCTCAGAAAGTTCCACGACTGCTACCTATTCCAATTTACCGAGTCCTTTGGTTCGCGACAACAACGATTCCTCGATATCAACGACGACGATGACAGCGACGACGACAACGACGACAATAACACCGCCTCCACCGATCGTCTACCGCGAATTAAAACCAGGAAGAAAGACAAGTGACTCTACGTCGATAATCAGCAACGAACCTTCACCGGGTGGACCGGTGTCGGCGGCGTTGACCTTGGAAACGAGCTCCGCCGAACATTCTCCTGCCTGCGAACCACCGAGTATCGACAGAAAGTTGAAACCTCCGTTGAATAAATCTCCCGTGGAAGGTACGCGATTTTCATCTCCGATCAAGGAGCGAGCGTGTAATTAAAAACTGTGCATTTGACCATTGTAACACATTTTATAGGACCATTGCAATTAGCTTCGCCACCTGGAAGAGGAGGGAGGATCAGAGCGGCTTCCAGTCCTACGCCACCGACAACGACTCATGGACATCAGTCAAATCGACATTTATCAACGTCGGATGAAGATAACAATACTTTCGATGATAGGGAAGAGGTACGTGTTATAATGTTTGATCGATTTCGTATCTCCTGCCTTTGCTTCATTCATCGTCACACGAATACAATTTCATTTACAGATATATTACTACCAGCAGGATCAAAACACGTTTATTCCCACGACAAATCGTCGCCTCGTTGTGTTGCAATATTTGGATCTCGATTTAGAGGCAACGGAAAACTTTACTTCCTCCAGCAGTCTGCCACCGACTCAATCCCCGCCCAATACGACCGTGTACAAAACTGTTGACTTCTTGAAAACTGAAGCGTTCAATCGTACTCGTCAACGAGTCGAGGAGGAAAGGAAGCAGTGCACGGACGAACTGGCCTAGCTTTGATTCTATTTCTGTTTTTCTTTTCTACTTTCCCCTATGCCCGACGACGCAGAGGAGGGTCCCCAATTTTTTAGATAGCGTGTAACGTATCGTTATCATCAAGTATCATAGCAGAAAAACTGCGAGACTCACGCAGTACTTAGCGCGCGTGCTTCAAGTGCTTTCGAAATATTTTACAGTTGTTATGAAATCGAAGATCGAATTCGAGATCTTAGTCATACGTGTCGTACACGATGGTTGTTGTTGGTAAATGAAGAGAGCAATATTCAATGGACCAAAAATAGAATGTTAACGTTTAAGAGACGAAATGTGACCGCAGTACTTTCACGAGACTCGTGATCCAATTTGTCAACGAATTTTTAACTAGAAAAGTAAGTATCGCGTTGTACTCAGGTCCGCGAATCGTGATTTGCCTTTTTTTTTACACGAGATTTTATGTACGGATTCGCGGAAGACGAGAAAGAGACATTTTTATTATCTGTACACAACGACTTGATTTACGAGCGTATCGCACATTGCCGAGGATTTTAAACATTTTAATTTTAAGTATTCTACAAACAATGTGTAATATATGTATGTTTAAAGTGCCTGAATTCATTGCGTTTTTATTTGACCAAGATGCATCTCCTGATAGCTGATAGCTGTCAAACGAAATACATATTCATATTATCCGCTATTACCATTGCATATTGCACGTCGCGCAGAATCGCATTGTGAGCGCAATAACTGCAATCTGGAATCGTTGATCCTAACGAAAAATGTTTCAGACAAAAGTTGTAGATCTCGGTGAGATCTTTTTAGAGAACAATTTTTATTCATAATTTAGTAATAATTCTTTTATTGATATATGCGATCCATATTCACCAATTCAACATAGAGATTCTCAGTAAACTGAGAGAACGAACAAAGTGACATTAGTACGCGACAAAGAAATGTCAGGTTGCCGTGTTACCGTATACACGCGACTTTCTGATTTCGATTACATCACGTCCGTATAACCAGTTATACGGACAGACGTACCCTGAAAGAAGTACCTTCTAACGTACTTAACATATCGTTCGTACGGTTCACATTTTATTATTCATCTGATCGTTTTGAACGGTCGTGCACATCGCATCGCAGCAGGGTTAAGTTTTACGAAACCGGGACGTGACACATACACAACATATGCGTTGTTAAGAATTATTATTACCTATATGTGATATTATAAAGCAATCCAGCGAAGTAACGTATAATAACAATAGCAATTCGATTTTCGAACGATGTTTACTATACTGACGTATGGCGGTAGTACCAAAAAGATCGTATGCATGAGACAAGTGCATCATTTCCAGCAGCAGCAATAATAATAACAGACATTGGTCGATTCGAATCGATCTATATTTTCGCAGCATGGTAGAGGATAAAAAATATGAGATTGACAGCCGTATCGAATGTGAGGGACATCGGGGCACGGTAAAATATGTCGGTCCCGTCGGCGAAACGAAAGGCTTGTGGCTCGGAATAGACTGGGATGATCCGTCTCGTGGCAAACACGATGGTACATACGAGGGAGTGAAATATTTCAAAGCTAGGTAACTAATCGAACAAGAATACTAAAACGTAGATGCGTTTCAATATGAAGAAAATACTAGCCGTTCACCGTTCTTACACCCCACACACACAGGCATCCTACATCAGGTTCCTTTATACGCCCAGGTAAAGCAAAATTCGGAATATCTTGCGTTGAAGCTATTAAAATTCGATATGGCCTGATCAATGACAAGGGCGACGACGATCTGGCTGGTATCGACAAGGATACTCTGACAAGCTTGCAGAAAGAGATGAACGCCCCTTTCCTGGAAGTCGTCGGATTTTCCAAAGTAAATAAGAAGCAAAGCAAGTTCGATCAGTTGAAAATAATATGGTTGAGAGAACAATGTGTCAGTATCGCTGGTAAACGGTCAGGCGAATTAGAAGAGTTGTGCCCAAATGTAGAAGAGTTAGATATATCAAAAAATTTGATGAATAGCTGGCAAGTTGTAGCGGACATCTGTGGCCAGCTGCATCATCTTGTTCGTCTCAATGTGAGGTAACCACATGCGCATTGAAATTTGCATTCTTAATCAGAATCATGCACAATGAATTACAGTATAGTCATATTCCCACTATGTGTTTTACAGCGAAAATTATTTACCGATTGAAGAGAACATGGAAATATGGAGGGATTCATTTTTTACCGTCACACATTTGACCATGGCTAGGATGAACTACAATTGGTTTGATGTACAACAATGCATAAGCATGTTTCCATCTCTTCTGGAAGTTTCAGTCTCTTTTAATATCGTCAGCATCATGCAGAAGCCATTGAAAGCTGATGACAATCTAATGAAAGTATGCAAATTGACTCTCGAAGGGAATTTGATAGATAGTTGGGATGAAGTTCTTAAATTGGGCTGTCTTCCATGGTAAGTAGTATTAACGGTCGACGATCCTTTGTAAGGATTCCGTTTAGCATTCACTTATCCCCGTTAGAAACTTTTTATTTTACAGCTTGGAATATCTTAATTTGAACGCAAACAAAATAGACAAAATCAGATTTCCAACCAACGAACCAACCGCGAAGACATCGTTGTTTCCCAGTTTGCGACAATTACATATATCGCAAAACAACGTGTCAGAGGTAAAATAATTACTGTCAGCTTAGAATCTTAGCTGCGAAACGTTATCATATTGTTTTACATATAATTTTCAGTGGCGATCTGTATCAGAATTAGAAAAACTCGATTGTTTGGAAGACTTGAAATTCAGGGAAAATCCAGTTACGCGGAATGAAAATTTGGAAACTGCTCGTCAACTAATAATAGCACGAATTTCGAAGTTGAAATCGTTGAACAGTACCGAGATCTTGAACGACGAGAGACGAGGCGCTGAATTCGATTATTTGAAATTGTATCTAACGAAATGGACCGAGACTGAGAACGATCCTGAAAAAAGAAATCAATTCACGATCGAACATCCTCGATATCCCTCATTAGTCGAAAGTAAGCAAAAGACCTACGGTGAAAGCACATGAGGATACGACGCGCGTCTATCCGTGTTGCACGGACCGATCCTAATTTGTGTTGTGCTTTGTCTTGTTTTTAGAATACGGAATTTCGGATATTCCTTCGTCGCAAACAAAAGTCGAGATGGTATCCAACGTGATAACAGTGGAGTTTGTATGTCCGGATGATCCTGCCTCTGTGGCCAGCAGAGGAGTTAAGAGAAAACTTTTAAAAGACATGGAAGTTCAGAAGGTCATCGGACTCGCGCAACGGCTATTCAGAACCGGAGGAAAAATACCGAGGCTTTCATTCGTACAACGAAATGTGAGTAGTAGTAGCCGCCATCGACTGTTCCATATTCTGTGTAACATATCAGAGTAGGTTTTCATATTCGCCCACTCTTGATCTGTTCCAGCTCTCCAAGAAGGAAATACCCTTGGATAAACCGCTGCAGGAACTCAGCTATTATTCGATACAAGACGGAGACCAAGTAATTGTAAGGTGGTGATACCAACGAAGGAACAGGATCCTTAGAAAAGATCGTATTTTATACATCGTTAAACTACCGTTTCACCACTGTACTTTGTCATTAAACTTTTTTAACGGCACTTTCGTACATCATTATTTACGCAATTTATAATAAATCACATCAAAAAAGAAAAACACATGATTTATTTCGAAGGGAATGAAAAACGAATACATCTCACACGTACTATTTACAAGATACATACATTCTATTGGAATCATCGCGCCTCTCGCGAATGACTAGGCACAGAATTCTGTAGACCACGGTTCAGTTTTGTTGTGCCTTTTCCTCGATCTTGCTATATTCTTCTTTCTCAAGCTGTTCCCGTGTCAACAGAGACAACCCTAATTGATTTTCGCGAGTAAATGGCTGGGCCATTTGTCGCAGCCAACGTTTACTGATCTGTAACCAGGACGTCGTTTATCGTAACAACGCGAAACGATGCCAAATCAAAATTTCTAATCATTATTATTACCTGTACAGCTTCCTCCGTCGACAAATTACATAAATTATCCGTCAAGTGTTCCTGTATCCATTTAGGTAATTTCGATCGCTTGTCTGATCTGGAAAATCTCTGAAATCAAGAGATGGTCAAACAAGAAGCAGAAGCATCGACGATCGATTGATAATGTTTATTACCTTGTCCGCGAATACCATTATACCGTAGTCAGTCTTTCCTCTGATCGCTCTACCAACGCATTGCGCCGCGTGTCTCATCGCATCGAAAGTCAAGAAATCATTTTCCCTAATCTACACAGACAATAGATGCAGCACAATGAGTAGAATAGCCATCGTCTCGCATCCATTCACGCGTTCGTTCAAGATGATCGTATACTTACTTGAAATTGATCGCGCAGATACTCCAACCGTGCCTTCAAGATCCGCGATTGTGTATAGACGTAAGGGATTCCGAACATCAACACAGCCCTGCCCAAATGATGATCGAAATCGACTCCTTCGGACACCTTGCCGCGAGCCACGGAAAGGAGGACAGCACCTCTCCCATTTTCACAGGCTTTGATGTAGTGTATTAAGGCCAAACTCGTCTCTGCGGAATCTTGAGTCTCGATGAACAACAATTTATGCCTTTGAAGTTGATCCACGACACCTTGATCATACCTGCACAAAAATATAATATAAATTACTAGCAACAACATACTTAAGGGCCAGGCAGCAATTGACGAATCGTATACTGACCATGCAGCAACTACCGATTCCATGTACAGATACGAGGTAAAGAAACAGACAATACCATCCGGGACGGTCGCGGCGAATTCGACCAACAACTGACCATAATTTCTTATAACAGCAACATCCTCTCTAGTTTCGTATCTCGACGATATCGCGACTTGATCGTTACCTTTTGCTACAATCTGAAACAAAAGAAAGTTGAAAATTGACTATTAAAGTACGAATTACACGGCGGCGAACACTCACCATAGGTAAAAGACAAGGCCTGGCTAGAGTCATGGTAAAAGATGACATTATGACCGGATGGAAATTCAAGATCTTGGGATACATATCCAACGGGGACAACGTTCCCGAAGTGATGACCACTGACTGAAACCTATCGAAAACCGGTTTCATCGCGATCGACGAATCCAAACAACTGAAGTGGAGAATCGGATTCAAAACATTGGGCGTCTTATCGTCGAACGGTTCCACTATAACTGTGAATCCTTTCGTGTACGTAGAGACCAACGTCGCGAGGTGCGTCACCAATATCGTTGGCGAGAAATCTGTTAAGTCCGTGATCTCCATGGTACGCAGTAAAGAAGCCAATCGCTCGGCACAGAAGCGCAGCGGTTTACGCTCTATCGAAACTTTTGATCGGACATCTCTCAAAAATGCAGCGGGCGATTCTTGAACAACGTGCTGCACGCGCAAACGTGTCTTCAGGTACTCGACGAATCGTTTCAGGAAACCGACGAAGTGCTCCGCGTTCCTGATATTACCAGGAACCACCTCTGCAACACACGTTATACAGTTCGAAACGTATGAATCTGGATCGCCGTCTTCCCTCCCTTACCTTCCAACACCTGGTCCGGTAAAATGGGATTAGCCAAGATGACATCGGTTTCTCTGGCAACGTGTGCATCCTTCAATCCCTCCACCAATCTCTCGTATTCCTCCTTCAATTTATTCACATCATCCTCCCTCATTCTATCAGAATCATAAGCAGCAGAATACAGGTGACCATCGGTGGTAGCGATAACCGAAAGAACGCGATCGAAGAATACTTACTACAATACTTACTCCGCCACGGTTTTCTCGAGAAGTTGAATATTGGCTGAACTTTTCTCCAACATTCTTCTATTGATCTTGACGCTCATCGAATCGATGCACACGTTGTCTACGGAAAACATAGATAAAGAAAGTGATTATAACGGCGACTGAAAAGTACGCGACGGCGAAGCTTACCTATGTTGTGGGCTTCGTCAAATACAACCACAGAACTTTTACTCAATTCCTTGGATACCGTTTCTGCGATCTTGGGATCTAACAAATAATGATAGCTGTAAACCACAATCTGTGCATGCAGTATCTGTCAACACAAAAAATAGTCCGTAGAAACAAACAAATACTCGGAGCGGAACATCTTTACTGAAATGACAGGGTGCATCAACCCCGCTGCCATCAAAACAGAAACTCAGGCGCTCACCGTGTACCTCGCTAGAAAGTATGGACACCAATTACGATCCTTGCCATACTCCTTCAAATCATCGATGGAATATATCCCTGGCGGCATCATTCGTTCTTTGCCCTCGAGATCGAATCCCTCATAAAAATTACAAAGTGGCGCGGACTCGTCGTAATTTCGTCTTTCGCGAACATATGAAGCTGTTAGAGCATGACAGCGGGCATCAACGATCTTCCCTTCTCGTTCCCTGCTGACCTACCAAATGACATGCATGGATAAGATATGGGGAGCACCCAAGGAATCAATGAATCATGATGGAAGTTACCTCTGGATGAATGCACATATTTTTTCGAGAACTGAGAACCAAGCCGACAATGGCTGGTTTCTCGCTAGTCTCTTTTTCGTAATATTCCATGAGCTTCTTCAACTCCTCTATGACTTTCTCAATCTCTGGCACAGTACGAGAACAGTAGATCAACTTAGTGACATCGAATGGATGTTCCAACATGTATGCCACGATCAAGGACAAGAGAGTGATAGTTTTGCCGGTGCCTGACGGCATCTCCAAAAGACAGTGTCCCTACAAAACCGGCGAAGCTAATATATGCCGCGGGAACATCAAACAAAAGCAGTGTCAATTACCTTGGCGTCCAGGCCACGTTTAAGCTCGAGCATGTAGGCATATTGTTCCGGATAAATGTAATCGTAAGGGAAGTACACAAGCAAACCGTCGACGGTTATCCTGTAAAGAAACAAGCATGTAGCAGGTAGCCAAGATAGTGTTTTTTTTATGAGAGCCAAGAACCGCATATACTTCATCTTCCCACACGTTCTTTGCGACACAAATCGCAATCGTACACGTCGAAATATCCAAAATATTTGAAAGAGTACACGACAAGAAAATGTGTGTGTGTATATGAGAACAGGAGGTTAGCGCGCGACCAGCGCAGAACCTGGATTCAAAGCTGCCAGATTGAGGACGGGAGCCATCGGGAACCAGCCCCTCCATTTACGCACACCGTCGCACCGCATCGGTATGCTTCGTGCTTGGCAGATTTCGTGCAGTAGAGAGAGAGGGTTTTCCGTCGCTCTTACTCCTGTAACGCTAAGATGATTCCCAATTCTGGATTTCCATTCTTTCTAGCATATGTTTACATAAAAAAAAAAGTTAACATTTTTCAATGCAGAAAAACATACGTAATCGTTGTTCCAACGATTGAATGGATTGTCCGTACTGCCGTCGAAATCAGAATGATAATTACATCAGAATAATTGGATCTCTTCACTTGGTACCGTATGCGTGACTTTGGAATCAAGCGAAGAAATACAGATGAAAGGAGTCGAAGATTTTAGAAGATTAGAATTTATACATATGTAATTGTATGATTGATACAATCTGATTAATAAATGAATTGAGAACGATTAATGGAAAGAAATTCATTTTTACGATCCTTAACCGAATGATCAATTCCACTTCTCCTCTTGGTAATGCATCCGAGATTTTCAAACGAAGAAATGCAAATTATAAATGGGAGGAAGGATCGCAAAATAAAAATACTGATATTTATTTTTACTCATTTATTAATTGAAGTTAAATTCCATTTCATTGTTACAATGCAATATACAATTTGAAATACAGAAATTCTTAGACTAAGTAGTAGTTCTTCGCCTGGTAGCATTTGCAAAGTCTAATCTTTGCAAACGCTACCAGCCCAGGTCTCACCACGTGGAGGTGACTACTATCGAGACCCGGCCGGCTTACAATAGGCGCCAACCCCTTCCCTGATAAATTGCCAATCCATTATACGGTCGAAAGGGACAAATTTTATACGATTGCGAACGAACTATTGACTCTAACTATTGAAACTGACTATTAACTCTGATGCAAAATTAAAGAAAAATAATCCGATTCTGCTTCGGGTAGCCAGTGGTCGAGTCGAGCAGGGCCTTTCCACAAGGGTGCAATGACATGTCCCTGCTCGAGGGAGCCTCAAATCGCAGCCGACCCGGATCACAAAGACTAATCGTCCCAACGCACGTCTACGAGAAGGGCCATTTCCGCCGAGCCTGACAGGACGCGTCGCCAAGGCAAAGAACCCAAACTCTCGTCAACCACTGGTACCCGAAGCAGAATCTGATTATTAAACTAAATCGCGGCGCGGATACACTACAACGCGAGCAAAATCAATTGCATTAAAACGAGCAAGGGATGAAGTTAAATTCGATCCGTTATGGATGGGAATTATGGAAGGCATACGCATAACCCACACCGCGGCACACTCACACACATACAAAATTTGCGATCTTCTTTCTTCTTTCTTGAATCCCCTCTTTCCTCTTGTATGATGCATTGAAATTTTTCTTCCTTCCTCTTCTATGTCGATTTTCTTTTCCTTCCTCTCGTCCAATGCGTTGAAATTTTTCTTCCTTCCTCTTTATAAGTTCTAGAATCAGAATTAAATCAGAATTAAATCAGAATCAGAATTAAAAAATAATCAGAAGTAAGAAATAATCCGTACCCTATGTGGACGACCTGGTATTTTCTATCTTCAGTCTTCTTTCTTGTATATTCTCCCTTGGATCTTCTATTTTCGGTCTTCTTCCTTCTATCCTCTACAAATAGAACTGAAACAGAAATCAGACTCAAAATTAAAACAAAAATCATAATCATCTTCTTTCTTCTATCTTCTAAAATACAAATCAAAATCAAAAAATCAAATTAATAATTAAATCAAAATAAAAGAATCAAATTAATAATTAAAAATCAAAATTAAACATCAAATTAAAAATTAAAGAAATTAAAACCCACAATTAACAGGAAAATTGAAATCACAACCCTACCTAAACTCTGAATTAAACGCAAAATTGAAAAATGAAATCGAGATCCAAACCCCGATCAACAATCTCAATTCGAAAATCAACACAAGAATCGAAACCAGAATCGTGACCAAAATCGAGCCCAAAATCATGACCAGAAATCAAATAAAAATCACAATTCGAACTCAAATTAGAAGCCCCGAGAAACACCACAGCACATACGAGTGCAAACTATTGACACATACAGACACAACTACCTAACAGCCCAGCAAAAAAAAAAAAAACCAAAACAGAAATAATTTCGAGGAGCCGATGTGCTCCCCGCGACGGCTGACGGGCAAAGAGCGTTCCTAGCGCGTGCTCCCGGTTAAAAGCTCCCGGCTCCCCGGTTAAAACGCAATCAACCGGAACTGCTAGATGATTGGTTAATTGCTATTTCGAAATGTTTTCGAGTTACAGTATGCATATTTGATCTTCCTCGGTTTATGGATAACCGTGAATGATTATCAGGGTGATTCTAAGGATAGTAGTGACCAGATGACCACTGTCTGACCATTGGTCATTTTATCAAGAGTCGCAAATTAAAAGTGCCATGATCCGTTTTTATCTATTTATTAATTAGAATTTAACAATTTTTTTAATAAGTTACCGAACCTCCTACTGCATCGAGGGCTAGGATTGCTTTCCGTAATTTTAATATATCATGCACAATAGATCCTTAAAATGAGGGATACTTTTATCGGTGGTCTTAATCCCGAATTGTGTATTCGTTCCTCCTTTATTTACAAAAATTGCGCAGACTTTTTCAGGTTTTAAGGGATGTGACCACTCATGGGATTAGCGATTTGTACAAGGATCGTCAAATAAAAATGGCAAGATACATTCTCCATTCATTTATTAATCAGATTGTATTAACCAAAACTACTGCTCGAAATCTACCGAGCACGGAGCGCCAAAAGTGGAGGGGCAGTTTCCCGATGGCTCCCGTCCTCAATCTGGCATCTCTGCCTGGATTGTGGCTCAAGTTCTGCGTTCCGCATTCCACATCCATCTTATCAAGCGGGACCACCGAGGAGAGATTCGTAACAATCTGAAATCCGAAGATATTTCTTATCTCATATTTAAAGTGTCATCCCAAGCTCCTATTTTTGATCGAACATCTGACTGCTCATTCCCCTTGAGTTCATATTAACTCAACTTCTTTATCATTATCCATCAGCTTATCCAATTTATGACTAATGATTTGAATGCAGGAGTTGGATGCAGGTAAGAAAGACTTGGAAATTGAAATGAATGTAAGCGCTATCATGATAGGGGATAGCCCATTAAAATATAAATGCAAAGACAGGCTTAAAATTAAAAATATGTTTTCTGTTTCTCTAGCTGATCTCTTTCGCATCTCCCTGGACCATTCTGGTTCTTCAGAATGAACAACAAGTATCTCTGCACGAAGAATGACCAAAACCTTCAGCAATATGGAAGTGATATGAGTTTCATATTATATTATTTAAGTAGATAGACTTTGCAAAGGGTACCAAACGACGAATTACGATTTAGTTTAAGTATTTCTGTATGTCAAATTGTAATTAAACTGTAATAACTTAATAATTAGCGTAATTAATAAAGTATCATGGTCAAAATGTTAAATCTCCACAATCTAAAAAAATGGTTGAAATGAAAGTTGTAGATCTCGTCGAGATCTATAAGGAAGGTCCTATGCACTTTTCTCGTATCTCTACTGATAAGCGAGTTATCGGAGAAAAACGAAATTTTAGGGGTTCTAAAACGACGGTGGCGCCGGCCGAATCGATCGGCCGGTGGCGAAACTTGGAACTAAAATTTTTACTCCTAAAAAAACACGGTTTTTATTGAATAACTCGCGAACCGTTGCTCCTAGCGAAAAATATTTTAGATAAAAGTTGCACGGTTTCTTACGGGCTACAAGACGGCTATAATGATTTTTACCTAATTAGCCTAATTAACGAGATTTCAAGGTCAAATTCTTTAATTTTCACGATAGCGAAAAATGGTTGAAATGAAAGTTGTAGATCTCGTCGAGATCTATAAGGAAGGTCCTATGCACTTTTCTCGTATCTCTACTGATAAGCGAGTTATCCGCGAAAAACGAAATTTTAGGAGTGCGAAGAGGTAGCAGGGTTCCAAGAATTTCGCAGAGTTGAAGTTTAGCGTACTTATACAAGTAATTTAGCAGTAAACAGGGCTACTATTTCGAGTTATAATTCTCGGTATTAGGAATGGGTGTTGGTCATTCTAGGAGTAGTGGACAGGTGATTTAACTAAAGAAATATATGTTTAACGAAATTTTTATTTAACTCTTTATCAAATTACAGAATACAAAAATTTAATCATAATGATAATGATATACTAAAATCTTTTACGTGCCGAAGCAGTCATGCTGTGGAATTTCAGAGATCTGTTTTATGCCCCCAGACCCCCTCAGGCCCCTTGTGCCTGCCGCGCTGTAACAGAGGGGCTGGCACTCTTTACTAATCTCTCCTCGGTGGCGGCCTGGCGGGTCAATGTTATTGTTGAGTGGTTGATAGAGTGGGTTGGTTGATCACAGCTGATATACAGCTGATATATATGCAGCGCGATTATGCGCGCGATCAAGTGTTGAAGTGTTTACGTCTGATCGTGATCAGCGGTGGCTAGTCAAATTGATTTACAAGTCAAATCGATGCTGTGATGGAGCTCTTTTATATTTTGTGTTTGATGTTTCTCGTGTTCTGGGAACCCAGCACACAGTACAGATCTCCGCACAAATCTCAGAGGATTCAGAATTTTGAATCAACGAAATACAAATATGAGATTAAAACGATTGACATGCCGGTAATCTAATCTATCGTAAAAGCTGTGCAGCTAATTAGCAATCACCTGATTTTAATTGAATTATTTATCATTGTTTATTCCATTACAGGTGGACCATTTTAGTTTTGCACTGTCTGATACTTTTAAGTTGCGTTACCTCGTAAATGGTACCTGGCAAAAGGCTAAGAATCCACCCATTTTCTTTTATACTGGTAACGAAGGCAATATAGAGACATTTGCTCAAAATACAGTAAGTAGAAAGTTAGAAAAGAGATTGAATGCCAGTTAACTGTATTTAGATCACATACCAATTATTATATCTTCTTATAAAGGGATTTATGTGGGAGATAGCACCAGAATTTGAAGCTCTATTAATCTTTGCCGAGCATCGTTACTATGGAGAATCTATGCCCTTTGGCAATAAATCTTATGCTGGTCTTAATCATTTGGGATATCTAACATCTGGGCAAGCTTTAGCAGATTATATTGACTTGATTCAATATTTGAGATCTAAGCCAAGATACGAACATAGTCCTGTTATAGTTTTTGGTGGTTCCTATGGGGGTATGCTCAGTGCATGGATAAGAATGAAATACCCTCACATTGTACAAGGGTTAGTAGCAAAATTTACTAAGCCATGCAAATTCCAATTGATTACACTCTAAATGGAACTATTATTTTACTGTAGCGCGATCGCATCTTCAGCTCCAATATTACAATTTACTGGAATTGTAGAGTGTGATGCCTTTGCGCGCATAGTGAGCTCAGATTTTAAAGCAGCACATCCGAATTGTGCTGCTCTTATTCGTAAATCGTGGGACGCTATTAATAATATAACATCGACAGGTATAATACGTTCATTATCGCGTAATTATAAGTAAAGCTTGGTAATGTTATGTTTGTTCAATAGATAAAGGCAAAAAGTGGTTGTCAGATAATTGGAAATTATGCCAGCCACTAAAAAACGCATCTGACGTCGAAAAATTAAAATCTTATTTACAAGACGTTTACGGGAATCTCGCTATGGCGAACTATCCGTACAAGGCTAGCTTTATAGCACCTTTACCTGCTTATCCTATTAACGTAAGTGTTCCAATGTTCTTCTTATTATTTTGAAAATATTTAGGATGTTTGTTGCATTGCAAATTTAATTACAGGCTGCATGTAAACATTTAACGAACGAATCATTAACAGGAACAGAATTGTTAACAGCAACACAGAACGCGTTTAGTGTATACACTAATTATACAGGCGAATCAAAATGTTTGAACGTAAACGACTCTATGCCTCTGTTAGACGCGCAGGGGTGGCCTTTCCAAGCATGTACCGAGATGGTAATGCCAATGTGTACGAATGGAGTGAACGACATGTTTGAACCCAAATCGTGGAATCTTGTTGAATATAGTAAAGATTGTGAAAAACAATTTTCCGTGAAACCCCAGCCAAACTTGGCATGTGAACAGTACGGATGTGAACGTTTATCAGCTGCAACAAATATTGTCTTCAGGTACTTGGAATAGTTATTACTAAAAAGGAAAATAGATATTACAAAGCAAATAAATATTTATCTTCCTTTTCTGTGTTTCAGCAATGGTTTAATGGATCCATGGACTGGCGGTGGTGTGGTCCGTAACTTATCTGTTTCGGCAATCGCGATAATAATTCCAGAAGGTGCTCATCATCTTGATTTAAGAGCGAGCGACCCGAACGATCCTTACAGCGTTGTTTCAACCCGAAAATACCATCGCTTCTTTATTAAACAATGGATCACGGATTACAGTAAAAATGAACAAATTAAACTTTAACTGAACATCTATTGAAATTGTTCATATATTATGACATTGTTATTCGATGAAAGCTAATAAACATATCTATATTTGTAAAAACTAAGTATACATATTTTCATAGTAGTTTTTATTTCGCAAATTATATACAAAAAGCACATAAAGTAAGTGCACAATGATAATTACAAATATCTAATACCTCAATAAATAGAGTTGAAAATAATACAAAAATTCTATTATCACAGTACTTAAAGAATGTACGTATCTCAAGAAATGCGCAAATGAACATCTACAAATGTTTTCCTGGTAATAAATAATTTATACATGAAACTTTATTTTGCTGTAATGATGTACTTTTTGTTTTTCATTTTATCATATTTTTAACACATGTCATTAAAGAAAGATTAGATAAGCTATATATAATCTTAAATTCTCTCTCTCTCTCTCTCTGCTCTTTAAATTAAATAATGATTGCAAAATACTCATCGACAAAATAATGCTATAGAAATACTGCGGGTTGATCGTCGTGCTAAAAAATCTAGTCTTCTTTAATATACACATAAATAGCAATGTAAAAAAAAGCAGATAGTACTAAAAAATTGCATTTTCATCCCTTTCAATTATATTTATAATTTTCATATTCCTATGGTCGAGTGAAACATCTCGTTTCTCTTTTCCCCTTATCACACAGGTACAGCACATATTGTTCTTTTCTAAAATTCTTATACCAATTATTCTTTACTTCATACTTCGACTTATATTGCATGCTATTAAATATGAAAATGTAATTTCTATGAATGTTTATATTCATTATTGATTCAAGTTCGCGCCCCCTAATTGTTTTATAAACATTATGGAAAAGAAAATGTAGACAACCTTACTATCATCCTACTTCCTTTAAGTCTTAAACGTTTAATAATTAGTTGAATGGGAAATAACTTTAGGTTTTAGAAAATAAATCTTTCTTACATAAACTAATGCTGTAATCATAGAAAGTTGAACCAAATAATATTTTTCTATTACATTTTGCTTCCATGCAATATTCAAGATATTACTAAAACGTATCCGATTTAAAATATAAAAGTAAATATAGTTAGAGAAAATACTGATTCTATGTTGTATGCAACGTAGAAGCAAAATAAATTAGAATAATCTGTTAGAAAAAAAGGTACCTCGTGAAAAATAATTACTGTCACTTAACATAGGTTGAAGATAGTTTCTAGTGTGGGGTACGTCTATGCGCTGTAGTTGGCCTCGGAACGCCAGATCGACCTCGTACCTTCTTCAGTTGCACAAAAGTATTGTCGATTCCGTTATTGTAAGACAGATATATATTCGACAGGTCCGGTTGTATTTGCTGTAAAAGATTCGCTACAATAAGTACAGAGATTTCTTTTCTAAACTACAGCAGCGTTAACTTTATAAAACCAACACGTACATCTTTGTTCGTTCCCACTGATGGAGTTGCTTGCGCTTTGCGCATGTTATTGCCTGTGTACGCTACGCATTTCAGTTGCCATTCTCCGATATCCTCGTTCCAATGGACATATCTTTCGATCATCGTCTGAAACATAAGGACATGAACATTTTAGCTTATCAAATATTAATTTATTTCATTAAATGTACCTGATATTGAACAGGGATGTAACTGTTGACAATTAGCTCTTGAAGTTGCAGTTCTCTTCCAATACCTCTGACTCCTTCCAGGAGTCCTTCCATTTCTCTCTGATGCTCTTGTTGCAAATCGGATAATTCTGCTTTGACAGACATCAACATTGTATGCACACGAGCTAACTTTTTCGTTTTACCCGCGGCTTCTTCTTGTAACGAAGAATATTTCTCTTCTATATCGATACGTTCAGCCTCTTTCGCTTCTATTGCTTTTTTTAATTGTTCTTCTCTACTCTTTCGTTGTTCGAGTTCAATAGCCGCTGCAGCTAACAACTGCTCTTGAGCCTCCGCTTTT
Organism: Ceratina australensis; assembly: GCA_004307685.1. Lineage (NCBI taxonomy): Eukaryota > Metazoa > Arthropoda > Insecta > Hymenoptera > Apidae > Ceratina > Ceratina australensis. Next base: position 11,164 of record SHCU01000576.1, on the reverse strand, counting down.
TCTAACAAATTTTCACCTCCGACTAGTATCTTGTTTTGCAGATTTTGCATTTGTGCCCGTAACGCTTCTTTCTCGCTCCTGAAATAATTACGTGTAAGTGATCTATATGCTTAAGAAGTGATGTTTTAAATAATAAGTTAAGAGAATCGTACTGAGTTCTTTTTAATTCTATGACATCCTTGTCATCAGGACTTTTGTCTTCTCTTTCGGCTTTGTCAATTTTTTCATTAGACTCAGCGTCCCTGTCTTCCAATTCTTCCATCGTTAATATTTGACTTCTCCTACGTCGTACTTTTTTCTCGTGCTTGCCTTCTCCTGTTTCTTCCGAATCTGAAGATTCATCGTCAGATTCGGAAATTTCAGTGCCGTTCTCTTCCAACTGTTTCCGTAATTGTTCAATCTCGACTTGAAATTGTCGAAGCAAAGCGTCTTTCGGATCCTCATTAATTCTCGCTCTGTTCTTAATGTTTTTAGCACGGTTCGCGTAACGAAGAGTGCTGATGGTTTCATCGTAGTTTATATCAGCTGGACTTATATTTGCACACTAAATTTTGAAAAAGTTCAAATAATTATTCAGTGAATATCATAAGTTATAACGAGAATATAAGATAAAATATTGATGATCTTACCATCAACGTTTTCGAATTGCCACCCAGAGAGTCTTGAAGTAATCTCGTCAGTTTCGAATTCCTGTAAGGCACATGTGAACTCTGGCCATCAACCAATGCGGATATTACATTACCTAATGTTGAAAGTGACAAATTAATTTTTGTCGCTTCCCTTAAACGGACCCCCGACGTTTTGGTTTTGCTTTGTCTTTCCGAACCCTGGAATTATATCGAAGATCAAGATGTCTATCTTAAAATAGAAGGTAGTATTATAGCTATAATAATATCCTACAGCCAAATCGACTAGATGAAGTTTGCCCATTTTAACGTGTTGTTCTCCATCATCTCCGAGTTGACTAGATTCAACAGTGATTGTGAAAATTGCGTGGGATCTTGAACTCGATACGTTCATTGCCGTAGCTCCAACAACGCCTACGAACAATATAAAGTATTAGCAAGTTCTGTTTATGACAGAAACATATTTCAAGAGATGCTTACGATTTTTATTGCCAAGAGACATTATTCGATCTAAATCATCGGCATTATTTACGACATAGCCACTAAGATCTTTTACAAATACTCCAATGTCTGGTCTCTCCTTCACTTCCAGTCTTGTGTTTTGATCTTTCCCTAATAAATCTCTAACTTCCTCATTATAAATTTCTAAGTATGTTGCACGTACAAGGAATCTGTAGATCAAATATTATTTCTCAAGAAGCCTGTACACGTAAAATGATGTTTCTGAATGAAGATAATTACTTTTGGTTGTCGTGAGCTTTAGCTATGTGCCCAAAAATGTGTGCAAAAGTGTTAGGAATAATGCCCCTGAGTTGCGGGAATGTTTTTGCGCCGGACATGGTATACGTTTTACCAGTGCCTGTTTGCCCGTATGCGAATATGGTTCCATTGTATCCTTGAAGAACTTTGTCCACGATCGGTCTCGCGGTTTCATTATAAATATCAACCTGGGTCGAGTCAGTGTCAAATACTGCATCGAACGAGAAAACTTTCGGTGGTTCTCCTTGAGCGGCGTTGGGGTTTTCGACAGTTATTTCGCTGTTAATGGTGTCCACGGATACTATATTTTTACAGTGCCCATCCAACTCCTTTCCATTTAAAGGTCGAACACGTACAACGACTCTGACATTTTCCACTTCCCCAAGATCCGTCGTACTGTCCTGCATCAAATAAAGATTACACGATTATTAAAAAAGTGAATGGAGATAAGAGAAGCATATTGAAGCAAAAGATCATAATAATTTTGCCCGGAACTTTGAACAAAATAATTGCGACATCAATACGATTTGACAGGTAGAACTGTCAAACAAATATATCTACGTGATGACATTTCTTGTTCGAAATGAAAATATTTCTGTGTGGAAGTACTAACTTCAGTCCCCGGCATCGTGGTTCCGTCTCTTTTTAAAGTAACATAAACACACGATTTACAGCATAATACTTAATCAGGTGAAGCTCAGTGATACAGCAGACGACCTCCGTAAACAAATGGATCGATTTGTATAATTGTATCGAGTGAAGATAGCCGCAGGCAGACACTCGCTATGTTCAACTAACTGCAGCAGCAGTAGCATAGATACAGTATAGCAAGAGGCAAGAGCAGGCGTCATCTAAGTGGAATGGAAAATATTCCTAATTTATTTATTTCATTTGACGAATTATTTTAAAGACGGTATTATTACTAATCTTAATAACTATCGTCATAAATAAACTGAAAATTGCTGGAATAAAGATTTAAAAAAATGAAGAAACAAATATTTGTTGCAATCTTTCTATTAAGTGTACTTGTTAATAAAGGTAAAAACAACATTGCATTAACAGTTTACATACAATGATGCAGTGTCCTTAATATTTATTTTATAATATGTACTCTGTTCTTAGGAGAGAGTTTGTATTGTTACCGATGTACCAGTAATCAACCTGGGTGTGGCACACCTTTAAATTGGTTATGGTATTGGGGAGAGACCTGTCCAGAATACGATGACAAATGTGTAAAAATCATTGAGAAGAAAGGAGGTATACAAATGTTTTTTGCAGTTTAACAAAATTGGTTTATGTCTTTTGATTGATATACTAAAAACATTGTTATGTCTTGTAGCTGAGACCATGATAACTCGAGAATGCTTGAGCTCTGTTCGTAGCTTCAGAACAGACATACCAGCTGACAAGTATGAAGGCTGTAGACCTGCTGCGAAAGATGTTAGACTAGGGCATTATGTGAATAATTCCCTCTGGCAATTAGATATCCACAGAAATTATTACGATGAAGTAACATGGTGTTTTTGTTACTTTGATCACAGATGTAACAGTGCTGTTAACATTAACATTTCCATTCTATTGCTATTTATTGGCATTGCAGCACATCAGCTTGTAGTGTAAAATACTACCAAATGTTGAGTATTTATATTTTAACTTTGCTTAGATCTTTTTGCTGGTGATTCAATCAAGTGCATTTACTTCGAATAGTATTTGCATGGAATTGACCAAGTTCATATCTGTAAATAGTGTAAATAACCATTTCAGTATAAATCTACTTGTGCCTTGAAAGTTGACTATTCAAACTACAGTAATTTGATCAGTTTCCAAAATGAATTTACTTATACACAGGTAGACAATGGTGAAACACTGAATTTCATTTAAAGTGCCTATTTATAATTGCTATTTTTTATTTTATATTATTTTTCATTACTGCACATATAATTTCTAATGCACTTTTTATTGGTAATTTATACAGCAATTTCTAGACTACTTTAAATATACTCGTATGTAACAAATTCTCCGTCCATCACTATGATAGAAATTTATATATAAGACTAACTATTTACTTTTTATACATTTTACTACATACAATATTCTGTACAATTTTATTGAAATTTAAATAAAGACATGTATTTTATAATCTACTGTTCATTTCTAGAAGGGTAATTAATGAGAAACCACGAAGTATATAAAGAGTGTATCTTTATTACAATCACTTGACGACAAATGAATCTTAAATAACATTACAAAACATTATTGGGCTACATATTTTTAAGAAAATATCACTTGGCACTTACATCTAATGTATAATAGTGATAGCATAAGAAATTATGAACAAAAAAATGAACTGAAACAATGTTTGTGAACTAAACGAAGAATGCTCTAAAACTTGCGACTATATGCGAAGTTTGAGATGATAAAATACTGCAAGAGAAATGGTCAATTTGTTTCAGTCTTTTTAAGCAGCTTTAACCGTCTTCTCTTGTCCCCTCTGTGGAGGAGCACTTTTCTGCGGTGTTTCCTTCTTCTTCTCCGCCTGTCCCGACGTCACAGCGTCCTGTCTCAGAGCAGGCTGTCCCGTGTTCTCGATTTGGATGATCCTTTCATTTTTCGATTGTGGCTCGGGCTCCTTTCGGGGCGCAGTGATCATTAGTACACCATCCGATGACAGACTCGATTTCAACTGATCGATGTCGCATTGTTCCGGTACCAAATATTTTCGCACGAACTGCCTCGAGATCCAGCCATGTTCGTCTTGCTTCTCCTCGTGTTTCCCTTCGACGATCACGTTCTTTCCCACAACTTTGACAGAGACTTCTTCCGGAGCGAACTGTTGAACATCCAATGTGACTTGGAATTTGTTTTTGTCGGCTTGAACGGTGGATATTCCGCTTCCGGACGAGCGTTCCAAGGATCTCTCATACGGCTGGTATCTCTGATTCCCACGGCGACGTGGTCTTATCACGAAAACTTCGTTGTCAAGGCCCGGCAAGGCTCTTGGCAAATCTTCGGGGCTCAATGACAGTCCGAAATGCTGGTCGAACAGTCGATGTGGTCTGTCCAAACCCTCCCACCAGCTAGAGAACAACATCGGCAACAGAGACATTTCTGTTCTTCTTGATACTCAAACGTCCAGTGAGAATCGATAAAATTCGATGACAAAAGGCTTGGTTTCTCTTCACTCAAATGCTTGCAACACACTCTTCGATAGTTAATTCGTTGAACGATAATGGCAATAGCGTTGTTCACACACAGAAAATCTGAGCACAATTGCAGTCGTACTTCGATACTTCGTCGAGAGCGTCTTCGTTAAATTCTACCGGCTAGCAACAGCAACTGCGCGCGAATTTATATTTGTTACCCTGGAGCATGGAGGGGGCAACTATTCGAGTAATGTGTAGAATTTTCGAGAGATTGAATATTCCAGATAAAAAGTAATAAATATATAAAATAGTAAAAAATAGGTGAAGTTTCATTGGAAAAAGAATGTACAACTTTATAAACTACGTGTAATCTGTGTATCAAAATGTTATATTCCTTGCACCGGGTGAGAACGCACGAACATTCCGCCATTTATTGATCTCGTTTTCATAGCATTAAAAATCTTCAGTTTTTGTCAAATTGGTTAGAATAATAAGCAATGAAAATCATTTTTGATGTATCTTTCATTCTATAACTTTTCTAGCAGTTTTGATAATAAACAGAATCCTTAACTATCTATATCACGTTGAATATATTTGTAGGCGGCGTAAAGCTGTTCAAAACATTTAACAACTTTGTTGCTCGTCGTAATTTCAAAAATATTTAATGTGATCTCCCACTTTTTTCCGTCTATATAATTAAACATCTCTATAGTTGATCATCGAAATAAAATGCTGCAGCAAATGTAGACGAGTTGATTCTGGGTTTCACGTTCTGCATCAACACTGCATCAATAACGTGAAACGTGGTGAAACGGAGACAGCAGAGAGCATGCAGGAAAATCTCTTCCTTGTAAATATTGGAGAAAATGCGAAATCTACGTATTGATTAACGTCCAGGATAATAAAGTTCTAGCAAACTCCAATAAGCATTTTCGTCGCACAAACGTGATCGAAGTATCACATAGGAATTATAAAGTTAGAAAATCATTAACAAGTTTCAGAAGTTTATTCACTGTTGGGAAAATCCTGTTTATAAAAATAACGTAAGTAAGAATTCGCTAAATAAATGCAGACTAAATAAAACTACTCGAAGTATGTGTACTCCTCGTTGCATGGATTCGATCTCCGACTTGTTGTTAAGCGTGAATTATCCGAATAAGATACACGAGTATGTTTCAAAGCCTTTTTTGTCTCACATAATTATTTATTTGTGTAGTACATTAACATACGAAGTTACATAAAAAGATCCGGCATAACCTTGTACAAAATTCCAGTTCTTTCTATTTCTGTGCACTATTAAATTATTATAGTTTCCTGTTGTAAACTTTCTATACTATTGTTGCAGATAAAACAAATAAAATGGTAGTACTTAGTAATTTTCTCGCACCGCAAGAAGGCATACGCCATGAGGAACCAAATACTACCGTGTGTATTAATGAAAGAGAAATTGGCAAAGGAACTCTGTATATTACAGAAAGGTAAAGATTCAAATTGATATTTGATCATTGATAGAATTTAATATGCTGTTCACATTGGTAGCTTACTTTCTTGGGTGAATTATGATACACAGCAAGGGTTTTCACTTGAATATCCTCATATATCTTTACATGCTATATCGCGAGATGAGCAGGTGCATCCGAGGCAATGTTTGTATATTATGGTCGATGCGAAAGTAGATCTACCAGGTATGTTAAATCTTATTAGAAGGTAACTGCCTGTTCTCATATAATTCTTACAAAAAATGAATTATAATTATCATATAGATGTGCCAGTACCACCAGCTTCTGACAGTGGCTCGGAAAATGAATTTGAAGATGCGGATTCACCTATCACTGAGATGCGGTTCGTCCCTGACAATACGAACAATTTAGAGACAATGTTCCAAGCGATGAATCAATGCCAGGCTCTTCACCCTGATCCGCAAGATAGTTTTTCTGAGAGTACAGTTTTTTAAAATTCTGATTTATCTCATTAAGATAGTCTTCCAAATATAATTCTGGATATGTCTTTATAGCTGAAGATGAAATTTATGAGGATGCTGAAGAGGATGATTTTGAACATTTTGAAGTTGGTGCTGGCGATGCTCCCTACATTTTACCAACAGGTACTTTCTTAAACCTATATTTGCTGTCAATATGTTGTTCGAATAAAATTGAAAAGAGAGATGTATATAAATAATTCATAAAAAGTTTTTATTTGTAAAATCAATATCTAAAAGTTCTCATTTTTATTTAATTGCAATTCTGTTCTTAGAACAAATAGGGACCACTCACAATGGTACAGAAGCGGACGATGCCATGGAGATAGAAGCTGGTCAATTTGAAGATGCGGAGGAAGATCTATAAAGTATTGGAATAATTTAATGCAGGCTTGCGTTTAGTATTAATTTATAATAACCAGTATCATATACTATGATAGATATGTGATATTATGACAGACTGTATAACAGAGCTGTATCAAACATAAAAACACCTAACATTTATTTATATTCATTTTGTACACGGTGATAATTTCTTAGAGAAAAATAAATAATTACATATCAAATTTAATTTGTTGTTATTTTAAGTAAATTATGCTTGCTTCATCTTCATTTATCTAATAAAAAAAAATGTTAACAAAATTCTTTCAATTCCGAAATGAATTTGTAGAACTATCGATTCTCAAATAACATAGATCCATGATTGATGGTAAAAACACTGTATTCTCAATTATGTCAATATGTAATTTTTAAAACAAGCTATATTGTACAGCAGTTTAGCCAAATAGTTGTTCTAAGAGGATATTGTACATTACGACTACGTGATTTATTGTACGTATACAATATATAAAAGACTAATTGTATATCAAGAGGTAACAATATTATCTTTCATTCAATTCGAAGAAAATACATATTGACACGAATGCATTTTTAATAGAGAACATAATATGGAATTATATAAAAAAATCTTTACACTGAAGTTCACATTCGAAGAAGAATGCATGTAAACAACCTATAGATATGTATTTCAAATGAAAAATAAAGGGTCGCTAATATGATGCAAATCTTACATACAAATACGAAGATGGAACAGCTCGCATCGAGTATAAAGTACTTGGGATTTTCTAATATGCAAATATCTGATTCCAGGGGCATTAAAATGGATCTACCGAATCTTTTTGGGGCCAAAAATTAGATCCGCATCTGGCGCGCCTTTGGGATGATTATATTTTTGTCGTCGCTCCCTATTCAAGTTTACCGTCACTGGCCTGGTGCCCTGATTAATCGTTTCTTGATAATCTTCCTCTTCCTGCCTCTCCGTGATATTCAATGTCAATCTTTTAACTCGTTCCTTCTCTTCCTTTTGTTCTTGTTCCCGGTTACGGAGATTCATTGCCAATTCCGATGATACGGGTACCGCCAGATTCTTGTACTGTTGTTTGTTACCTTTTCTAAGCATAAGCACGAAATCAACAGTATTGTTATCAGAAGGTCTCTCTTGTAATTGCTCGTATGTTTTCTTGGTGCTTTTCACGTGCAATGGGACTGAAATGTCAACTTGCTGAGGCTTCACCGAGTCTCGCATTCTATCCTGTATGTTATCCGAAACCATTTTATCAAGAGCGGACAAGAAGTCATCGTCCTCGGGACAACTCACTCTTCTAGGACCAGATGGTAATGCCGCGTTTAGTTCTGTAACGTCTATAATGACACCATCAGTACCGCCTTCCGAAAGACTCTGATCCCCTTGCGTATTTTCCTGTGTACCAATAGTATAATCTCTTTCTCCATCAGCAGTCCAGTCTTCTTCCGATTGGGCTTCCGAACAGTCTTCAGATTCTTCAAAATGTAGATCAGCCACACCTTTGGCATCACCGCTGCCGTTCCCTGATGTCACGACCGCGTCCTCATCTCCCTCGACGATCACGCCCATATCAGATTCTCCTTCTATTCGTTCTACGCCATCTTCCGCGGTAGGATTTCCAAGAGTAGGGTACAACGTGTTTCGCAGTTCCTCCACAGCACATTGAGCCTCTTTGTAACTTTGGAATAATTGCATTTTAGGCCTCAGCATCGTTAACGTGTCGCGGTACATGTAATCTATACCCACAGGAAATGGATTTTCCGGAGTCCAGATCGGATCCGTGTATTTAAACCAATAGTAATTTTGGAAGAATATTAGAAAGTAATCGAGCTTCTTCTTGCTAGAGCCACCGCTAAAATACTGTCCGCATGTTTCCAATAATGTACAGACTAGACGTATTCTAAAGAGATGCTCAGGAGGATCTAGAATACTTGGTATGTTGTGGTCCATGCTAACTCCAAAAGTAATTAGGAGATACAGCGTCCGGAAAATGTCTCCGCTTTCTACCATACGATAGTTGTACAGTTCTCCGAGATATTTCACCATAGCGATGCGCCGTTGATTAAATTTCGGTAAATTGATTTCCATGCATAATCTTATATCTTCCAATACGCCGTCTACTACGTGAGGCCCTATCGTTTCGTAATGCGCGACGAGTCCCGCTAACAAACTTCCTACACATCGAATATTTAGATATTTTACATTGTGTGCGGCAGTGAGGCACTTGATAGCGTAAGATGATACGCTTTCATCTTCCCAATCTAATTTACGCATCCATTTGAGGACTTTATCGGTATTGGTTTTCGAAAGGTCCTGATACAAGAGTTTTCTTATGAACTCGTGAATCGGCGGTCTATCTTTTCTCGATGTGCCCCCCGAGGTTTCCGGAGGGTTCACGTAATAGTACGCATTCTCTATTATCGTCACATACCGCGAATCCAACGCGGTAACTGCCTTCTTGCGCATCATTTGCTCTAAATACACTTTCGTCCTTTGATGCGAGTCTGGTGAGCAAAATAAGTATCTACCGCATGTTTCTAACAAGTTACAAGCCATTTCAATATGATGATGCGTAAAGTCATGTAACAAGACCTTCAAACAATACAACGCTTCTATCTTTAAGTAAAGTTTAAATTTAACGAGTTCACCAATGTATCTGACGACTTTTACTTTCGACTCGATATTGATCTGATCCTTTTTCCGTACATGGTACTTAAAATCATGTTTTAACATTGAGCACAAATCGTTTGCAACGTCGGGCATTACAGGATAGAGAATAGCCGCCAATCGTGAATAAAATGGTAATAAATCTAAACGAATTCTGGACACGCCGAACAACGCTTTTACCAACTTCTTCTTATTATGTTTTGTATTAAGATTCATTAGAAAATGTACCGCTGCATTATCAATCAATTCACGATTAACGCAATTTGGCAAATGCGTTATGAACGCATCCAAAAGTATTTTATTGCTTATGTTTGAAACCTGTGGCTCTTCCACTTCCGCCTCTGGTTCATCTACCTTTTCTGTTTCTTCTATTTCATCGAACGCTATTTCCTCATCTAAGGCATCTTCGCTTATCGGAGCATCCTGTTTCGGTACTTCTTTTAAATATGATCCTGGCAGAAATACTGTTAAGTCTGGTAGAACTTCGTAGAATCGCCGTGTTTCCTCATCTCCCCACATATCCTCTAAAATGCTATTTTCTTCTCCTTCGCTGATCATCTTCAATGACTCTTCCGCTTCTGCTTTCATCTCACTATCAATGGGCAGTTCCGGCATTGCTTCGTCCAAAGTATCGGAAAAGCTTTGTACATTATTCAATAAACGTTCGTATGATACTTGAAGACTCTCGAGTTTTTCTTTCCTCTCGGAACTTAGCTCGCCCCTCGTTTGCAGAATTTTCCGATTTTGTTTTTCAAATGCTTGTAGATCCTTATGCTCTTTCAACAAATGTTTGCACAATGAATTATAATAATCCCGTAACAATACTCTGACATTTTGTTGTTTATCAGGAGAAAGTAATTTACTTTTAGGTATAGGCATGTTCAGCTTCTCAGATATTTCTCTCACTTTTTTCGGTACAAGACCTGCATAATCTTCACCGCAGTGTTTGCAAAAACTTAATATAATGCTTGCGTTGTTGTGTTCCTCTTTATCCATATTAATTAATACTGTCAACGCAGAACCGAGCAATGGTAAACCTTGCTTATGGGTAAAAATACCTGCATTAACTAGTTCGGCATAAAATCTGAGATCTACTCTGAGTTTGCTTGGATTTGCGATTTTATCAACAACTTTCAATGATAAAATTCTTTGCCAGTTCTCAAAAAAATGAGTTGAGAACTCTGCGTATGTCTGATGCAAGAAACTGCATACTTTAATAGCAGGTGCAACGTCAGTCATTTTTAGTTTAGCATCTACCAAAGCAGTAGCAACTTCGCTTACATACTTGGTCAGATTCAAATGTGTCATATCTTTAAGAACCGTATCTAGCTGGATGCTACTAAAATTTTTTAATTTCTTAACAAACGTCGTGTTCCTCTTCAAAGTTGAATCGAGCTTACTGAAATATGATTCCGGTGGTCTATTGGGATTTAAATTAGCAGCTCGAATTTCTTCTTTAGCGTTCAGTCGCTGTTCCGTTTCTTTTATGTAGTCAGTCAAAAATTTCCTCTCCTCTTCGGATACAGCATCCTGCTCTGGAGCTGCTTCTGCTCCTTCTGGAGCTGATTCTTCGACTTCTGACATTATTCACGTAAAACGTCTACCTGTTAAATAAAATTTATTCACA
>SHCU01000575.1:58986-72180 GCA_004307685.1 Ceratina australensis | reverse complement strand
ATAGTGTGTACTATACATGCAATTACAATTTCAAATAATCTTTTTAATTTGGGTTAAAGATATTGTCTAAATAATGTGTAAAATCATGTATTATAGATGTAGGTGGCATCTTTTAATGAATCTGTTGTTTCAAACTTGCAACAGCTACATTATATTATGTCACTACGTATCATATTACTCCCGTACAATTTTACGAATATTTTAATTGCCGTATCACTCGAAACTCCATGTAGAGGACCGCAGTGAAATTAAATAGCCCCTGGTCTGTATACTACGAGCTTCCATTTGCGGGAAATGCTTCGAGATTAACATAGTTATGAACGTCGCATCATCGTGTCATTAGACCGTGGGCGCGAGGGAGAGTAACGGACGGAGGGCAGATAGAGGCTGGGCACGGCAATCGTGATAAGCGATATCGATACCGAGAAGGCACGCACCGAACGTAACTAGAACGTTCTACATATAAACCGAGTTTACCCTTCTCCATGGACACAGTGTCCGCTTTGAAAATCGAGCACGCCGTGGTATCGTCCATTCGTCCTTTATGGTATTAAGCCGATTCCGTTCGTCCGTTTACTCCACCCGCCGGTCTCCGTTTGCCCTGTTCCGACTTCGACTTTTCCATCTCTTTTTCGCCTTGATTTCGAGCACTTGCTTACACAGCAGATCGGAAAACGGGGAGCCGAGAGACACCCCCGGCCATTTACAGAGAAAGTATTCGAATACTGGACAAAAGTTTCGCATTTGAATGTTTGACTCTTCATCGACCTTTTATCCTTATCCTACGTTTGGTTCCCTCAAGAGAGTCCGAATCTTTCTTATCAAACAAGTATTAAAGAATAACGAATGGAAGTTTCTAAGGTCTGCGCCTCGTCGAGTTCGAAGTTATATTCTATTCGCGAATATGGTTGTTCACTCAGATAACTATCATCGCTTGATGAAAAAGTAAAAAGCATGTGTGATTGATATGTCGAAGCTCGAATTGATTTTAGATTAGTAGGAGAATTTACAAAACGTCTTTGACTGGTGCAGAATAGATTTATTGTTAGTGTTAACGAAGCCGGGAGTTTCAATATTTATAAGTTCGAAGTTTACCCTCTTTAGGGAAAAGCACCTCTTTGGAAGTTGTGGTAACACCGAAGGCGATTGGAAACGAAAGCAAACAGAGAAAAGTTTACCCACCACATTTCTGTGTATCCACCTTTCTATTCCAGTTACTTTAAGGACGTCTAACCATCTCTCAAGTGAATCTTTTACAGAATTAGGCGTCACATTTGTATTTTCAACTTGTACGGTTTTAAAAATGGAGATCTACATGTGTAAGAAAACATTTTCTGATTGAATTATCAATGCCCAGTCGATATCCTTAGACATAGAAGATATATGTCAAGGTTTGGTGAAGGGATTTTTTCTAATTAAAAAAACAGCGGTTAATGTGCTTCTAAGGAGTTCTTAATATCTTCAGTTTCAAAAAAGTTTTAAGGATTTCTTAGTACAAAAACCTACCAAGAATTTATATAGATTAACGTATTACGCAGTATAGTGCAGACAGTAGCTGTTTTATTTGACAGCAGCTTAAATGAGCAATTCACTCGGTTCCTATTTACAAAAGATACCTAGAGAAATACCTGCTAACCATTTTCAGAATTTTATTCCGTGCCCAAACGCGTGAAAAAATGCACAAAGTGCTGCATAACTTTAAAGCTCCCATGAGTGAACGATCTGGTCTTTGTTTATGAAATGTTTGCAAATGAATATTTCCGTTCCATAAATTTGTAATTCCGTGGGTAACTACCGCGACAGGGACGCCGGTAATGCATGATGCATCAGCGGAAAATCGTCCAATAATTTCGCCAACAAATTATTCACTTTGTATACCACGCGGTATTCACGCAAAAAGTGTTTGCAACGCGATATTTATTGAGCGCGATGGATAGGAGACACCGAGGATCAGGAACGGTGGACGCGATCATAAAAAGTTCGACGAGCTTGAATATTTGGATCGGAGAGCTGATTGCTACGATCGAGTAGCGGACGCGCGCAAACACACGTCCGATTTCTAAAGTGACCTGATTACACTTCCCGCGGTAATTACGGGAAATCATTGTTTTTCCCGATGCGTTTTCATCTGTTCGCGCGCCGCGCTTACTAGTTAACGTAACTTTTTCGCTCCCCGCATTTTTCCCTCGCCGTATGCCCTCCACCGTTCGCCTCGTTTTCGCGTGTTTGCGGCGTTGCCAAGCGTGCACGCAGGCCAGGCGCTCGCGAGCTTTTACGAAAATTTCATGACACCCGAGTCACTTGCGCGCGGACAAATTGTTTCGCGCATGGAGCCACTCTGGCTACTTAAAAAAAAAAAAGGAACTGCTTCTAGATTTTTTTTTTAATTACGTTTACCGGCGCTGGTTTTCTACCGGGTGAAATGTCGCTGCTGGTATGCGAGGCCCCCGGTACTTGTGCCGTAAAACTGTTCTGCCAATTTTTCCACTCTTTCGCTCTTTCCTACGTACGCGACCGTCTCCCGTGTTAAAAATCGTGTACCGCACTTTACAAAACGAAAAGCCTTTTTCAACCCGTGCCTCGGCACATGTTTTTCGTTACACGTATCTCCGTCATGGATCGACAGCATCCTCGAATTGGCGATGGGAAGTAACAGCAATTAAATATCTGAATAAAGTATTATTCAATTAAACGCCATAGAATTTTGATTAGGAGACGATTGAAATTGGGTACAGCTTCAAATAATGATTATACAGTCTCCTTCGAGATACATGTTAGTTGAGTTATACGGTTTTCGATTTGCTCGACCAAACATTGAGGTAGTCTCTCAAGTTATAGTTGGAAGAATCGGCAGGAAAATACTCGGCGTAACAGGGGTGAGCAAATTGAAGATTTTAATTAAAAGATGAATCAGAAACAAATCGTGCGCACTCGCATGAATAGCTTCGATAAACAGGGGAACCAATGAGAAGAATAATCGAACGTGTACTTCGCGTTTGTGAATTCTATTTCTTTTGCACGTTAATTTGTTAGTTTCTTATTCTCTTTTTATTGATTACTTTTAATTGAATTTATTGAGATGTAATGCAGATTTCACCTTTTAATTATAACCAGAAAATCACGTAGCATAGAGAAAGTAAGATAAGTGAAAATATTGTTTACAAGTGATTGGACTTTGTGACTGGGATCTATCGTTTCCATTTCAAGTAGCATGCTAAGCTCAATTGCCTGAGAAATGATAATGCTGCATGAAGCTTGTATATGTATGTATTATATCGTCATCAGGTCAATAGATGTGCATGTACTTTCTTTGTCATCAGACTTGAGCTTTGAAATAATTTATCAAGAAGCAATTGTCATACAGAGACAGAGAAACAAAAATACGCAGTTTAAAACAGATAAAAAATATCCTAAGAAAAAAGTAGAAGAAGAATTACAAACCGAGAGGGTTTATCTAGATTCTTCCCAGTAGCAGCAGGTCAAAAACAGTGACCAGTGTAAACTGTTTCAAAGGAAAGTGAATATAATTTTCCGGGTCCTTTGTTGAGCTGAAAGTTGAGCAAATATTCGCGTGTTCTAACAATGTTGAAAAGAGGAGGGAGGTGTATGGTGAGAATGAGCGTAGCGAAACGTTTGAGTCGTACTTATGGTACCTAACAGGCATAATGCGTTAAAGAAAGGTCAATAGAACTCTCCCTCTGTTTCCCTTTCGCTTTGCACTTTCCGCGCTATACGTTATGTCCATCTCTAATTCATGAGATTTACGTAGTGTAGCGCGGGATACGACTGACGGATCGTGTGAGTTCTCGAAGGTTTTCAATATTTGAGGGTCAGGATTAGATTTTATTTAACGACTCGAACTCGAAGGGAGCGTGTATTACAGACACGCTGATGAGTCACACACGACTAATGCGGTTTACGCTTCGCGTGTTCGATTTCTCTTTGACGCGCGCCTCGCAACACTGCAAATACTGTTAGGATCTTGGTTCACAAATAGATACCGTATTCGCGTTCAAAGGTGTACCATAAAGGTACTGAGAAATTGCGGATGATATTTACATTCACCAGTTCTCGTTCGAAAGAAATGAAAATTACCCGCATCTCACGCGACCCATTTAACGGATAGAATTATACGACACTGTTCTGTTGTAGATATTGCGTCCCCAATTGTGTCCTTAATTACGAAGAAAATCTAAGAGGAAATTTAAGAAAAAAGTTGGTGTAAGCAGAGCCCGTTGGTTGGTAATGTAAGCAGATCATGTTTGGGGCTCTGTCAAATTAGTGATCAGGTAGAAAAGCCAGGAGTTAAGAAGACAGCGTTCGGTGACAGTCTTTGTTAACAGATCAAATAGCACCGTTTTTAACGAAACGTATAGCTGTAACAGCTATCGTCAAATTAATACTATTTATTTAAAAATGTCTGATTTCTAGATCAGTTTATTAATTATTTTATGCCTTTAAATTAAATTTAATCAATAATAATATAAAAACATTTTTTCATTTATTCAAATGGAATTTAAATATCTTAGAACAATAATTATGTGACTGAGGTCACTTAAATTGTACTCTACGTTATTACATCGTTTCAGCATTGTAGATACTAATTACCTGGCATTATCAATGCCTAGATGTTATTCTATTTACCTTTCACTGTATTGAAATTATCATGCTGAATGAACTGTTTCGTGACACATTTTCTAGGAAACTACGCGAATGAATGAAGCTAATTATAATCAGGTGGTAGAAATTAAACAAAGTTAATTCGCGATTAATCTGTCATTTACGCTTTGTCTACGGAATCGAGGAGCATCATTACTCGAACGGATTACTGAGGCTGGTGTTCTCTGCTCTAAAAGGATCAAGTTCTCCTTTCGGAGTGGTTAGTTCGGTCGGTGTAGGCGGCCGCCAACTTTTTTCCTTTCCCTCTATCGGATTGAAAGTTCATTTCAAAGTAACACCTTCGCTAAGACGCTTACGAGGAAGTGCTTCGTTGGGGAATCGTTGAAAGGGAACAAAACTTTTGCGTTTCCTGTCCCGCATGCCGCATTATTCGCGGGCGTACAGTTTAAATTCATTAAATTGCAAAAAGCGCATACGCATCAAGATTTTCCACCTTAAAAGTCTGATAAACGAGTAAAATTAATTCAGAAAAATTGAAGCAATAGGTTTGTAGAGCAGAAAAAAGGACTTGCGAATGTATGTATTGAACTGCCCTATAATTTTTTTCGCGCTGTATATTAATTTTGTATTAAAAACTGGGAAAAAGTTTATGGGGCAACTTAATACGGAATCCAAGCTCTGGTCAATCAGATTGACCAGAACCGTAGTTTCCCAAGCAGAATCTGACGATTGAACTAATTCGCGACGAGGGTATACTAAGATGCAAGCAGAATTAATTGAATTGGAACGAGAGAGGGGTGAAGTTAAATTCGATCCGTTATAGAGTGGAATTTTGGAAGGAATAATCCATATTGTATAACCCACGAGGGGCGCTCGGGTCTTATACATATGCATAGAATTCGAAAATAATAATCATGCTGTGTTTTTGGGTCGATTTAAAAGTAGGTGTACACTGACTTTATTCGGCCATATCCAGGATTGGCCATCTGGTCATCTGGTCAAGAGTCAAAAAATAAAGATATCAGTGTTCGTTTTTATGCATTCATTAATCAGAATTTAACTACTTCACTAATTTCTGATCCTCAATGAATGATAATATTTTATTTTAGCGCCAATATGGCACGATCAAAACAAAGTAGAAATAGGAATACTAGTAATAGAAAGAATTGGGGGCAAAGTTTAATGCGCGAAATCACGCTTAGCTGACAGTAGAAATGGTGACATTTACCTCGGCGGTTATAAACTAAATTTGAGAAATCTAAAATCACGTATCGAAATCGTTTAGGTGCGCACAACCGGATAAACTGCGCGGGAGGATGTATCGGCATCGTCGCCCATCCTCGGGATCTTTAAGTCGAAGTAGTTTCACGCATGGAGGCAGTAACGTTACCCGAGGGGAACGTCGACTTAAACAGCTGATCCTCCGTTATAAATTTCAGATTTGTTGCTCGATCGCTCCATATTTTCTCCGATCGGAGAGAGAAAAAGCGAAAAGGTTACCTCGTATCCGGGCGATGCGAGGCGACAACATCGTAAATTACGCATTGATCTATTGTTCGGTTGTGATATTGCGACGACTGGCATTATTTGTCTCCTTGATCTATGTACTCGAATCTTTTCACACCGCCTGACATGAAAAAATCTCCACAGATCTCTCCGTGGTTGAATAAATATCGCGCTCCCACTGCTCCCACGCATCATCTGTTTAATTAGCGGCATAACTTGTACTCTTCACAAGCCCTACCAATATTTTTCATCCAAAAAGAACATTTCACCGTATTTTTCGTTATCTTTTTACGGTATCGTATAATATACGATAATACCAAGCACACGCTTTACGGGAAATTATTAACTGGATCATCCGGTTAAAAGTTTTACGTCGAATCCAATTCCTCACTTCCTCCATTCGAGCCCTCGACTAATTAAACTTATGATCCCACCGAGGCGAACCTGGATTCGATAATTTTACCCTGTAATCTACGAGTTTAAGGAAATGTGTGTGAAAGTAGGTATTGTCAAAAGTTACATACTCGCTGAAAACTGTGCATCGGAAAAAACAGAGTAAACAGTTTAATTGAACTAACAAAGTGATTGATAACATAAGTCATGATAAATCGATTTGATAAAAAAAATTTTTAAGATGAACTCCAAGTCGAAAATTTCCAATCCTAACATTTGAGATTAGAAGTTAGGTTAGACTGTGAAAGTATTTATTATCAGAGGCAACTTATTCGTTTAAAATTGTACATAAAAAAAACACATTAAAATGTTTCATTTAATTAACAAGGTGATTGACAGTATAAACGAACAATTTTCCTGGTAAATGGACATAGTTTAAAAAT
The DNA here is from genome assembly GCA_004307685.1 of Ceratina australensis. Classification (NCBI taxonomy): domain Eukaryota; kingdom Metazoa; phylum Arthropoda; class Insecta; order Hymenoptera; family Apidae; genus Ceratina; species Ceratina australensis. Next base: position 65,218 of record SHCU01000575.1, on the reverse strand, counting down.
CTCTGTTTGAAATAGCGAGTTAATGCCTTTTCAATGGAAAGTTTAATTGGTTTCGTGTCGCCATACCCGTTCGGAACCATTTACAAGTCACTGTTTCTCTTCGGGCCGGTCGTTCTAATTATTTCGTCGCGGAAAGAGACCCGAGTTTTAGGATGATTGATCTCACTTTGCCGGTATCCTCTTATTCCATTGGGAAACGTCCATATAGCTAGCAAGCCGAGTTATACAGCGACCAAGTTGCTATATTAAATTAGCGCGGGGCTTTAATTAATTACTCGCCTTAAAGGATAATTCGTCTTCGTACGTATCGAACCGACGCGACGCGACGCGACGCCGCGGAGCTATGCCGTTGCGGTTGCTCCATATATGTACATAGTTGCTTTGAAAATTATTACAGTCGAACTTCGAATTCACCCGGATATAATTTATAATTCTAAAACTTTTCAACAATTTGTCGTCTACTATTGAATTAGAATTTGCATCATGTATGCTACTTGTAATATGTATTGTTATAAATTTAATGAATTGACTAATAATGTATTATTTATATATATATATGTATTAATAATGTATAATATATGTATTAATAATGTGTAATATAATAATGTATTATTTATATATATATATTATATTTGTGGTTTCTGTATCGAGAAATATTGAAGCCTGATCACAGCCGTCTTCGCGCAGTTCTGACATCTAATTCATCTGAGCGGTTATAAAAAATTAATAAGAGAGAGTGTGCTTGAAGGAAACGAAAGATAACCGTCGAATAGAGAGCACTTTGGTTAACGCTGATTTATCGTGTGTCGGCTTTAAGGATTCGCCAAATCAACTATTTTAAAAGGCAAAAATCATATTTTCATATCAGTAGAATAATCTTGCAAATCTTTGCAAAATTAAAGTAAATGATAAACGTTACGATTCTACCGAATCCTTAATTGGACCTCGTCAACCTTAAACGTCGAAATAAGTATCTTAACAAATTTCGATGAAATACTATACAATTAATAATTTCGTCAATATGAAAATGTGATAAATAAATTGTTCACAACACCTTTTGTAAGATATTATGTGACTAATAATTTTGCCCGAGTGAAATTAACTTCGAGTAAAGGATCGAATAATTGAAAGGGAAACTCGTTCCGATTTCGGTGCGCTTATAAGTTAGGCAGAGCTCTCTTGTACTCGAACACGCGGGATACGTCGAATCCGTGTAAAACCAATCTGTTTGACGGGATCCATGGGTAGGTAAGCGTGTCACCCGGTGAGAACCAGAGATTCCTCCGAGATAACAATGAACCTTTTGACAGGTGAGCGTGCGACCGACAAAAAAAACGAAGGAAGCCGGGGTAGGTGAAGTCCCCATTTTTAATCACCGCAAAGCGGTGTTCCGCTTCGTTCCGGCGCCGCGCCGCGCCGCATTTCTGGGTCACCGTGTTCGCGCGAAATCGTTCGCGAATGTATTCCCCGATCGAAACGCACGAAACTTTCTCGCGCATACAACGACGTTGCGTTCTTCTAACCTATTTCCCGAACGGCCCCGTGATTCTCCCCCGGCTTCATCCGCTGAAAGAAAGAGGCAGGAATGGAAACGGCGCGGTGGAAAGAATTCTGTTTCGTGCTCTTTTTGTCGTCCGCCCGCCATCGGAGTTAAAATGCAGCCGCGAAGAAATACGATGTACGATAGAAGAGCGTCGCGTATGTTGGATCGATTCTGCTTAGTATCGACTGACGAATACGTGTTTCCAATTCTCGCGAACCTCACGGACCGTTACGAAACGCAACAAATCAAAATTAATAGTGTTTTAATAATATGATAGAAAGCGTGGCACGTTTGAGAATTACAAAGGGCTACAACTGAAGAAACTTGTTGCCGTCCCTTAACACTGTATCTACCATGAGATGTCAAAAGAAACCTTTCAAATTTTAACTGAACATTATTCACTGAGTTTAATCATTTCTCCACAATTAATTTGTTGGCTTTTCTTATAATAGTTGTTAAATTAATTCAGCGATATCATTTTCCTGCAGCTCATCCTGGATTTAAAAATGTGTATATGGTTCGAAATAGGTATACACAAAATCGTGGTAGAAATAGTGTTAATGTCATAATTAATCACGAGAAATATCTTTTGTAGTAAATAATTAAAACACAAAGTAGAATTTGAAGTATGGGTCCATACGATAAATATTGTCTAGAGTGTGTGAGGGGGACCGTTTAAATACTAACTAGGGGACTGTGATGTTTTGGAGGGAAGTGAATATAGTATTAGGGATACTGCAAAAGGGAAAATGGTGGAGCGGACGGTAGAGTGGCTAAGATTGTTGGATAAGAAGCTGAAGCAGAGGGAGGAGATAAGGAAATGAATTATAGATAGTATAGAAGTTAAATGGAAGAAGGAAGAAAATTTTGGCAAAGTTTCGAATATTATAAGGGTTTAATACATACTTATCTTATTTTTCAACAGTTAATGTATAGACAAGTCTGTATGTAGTTAAGCATGGGCATGTACGCCATGAACGAGTCTATGGAGTAATAAACCAAGTATACTATGAATGATGTTGAAAAAATGAGGATCATTTTATTCTGAATTCTTATGAAAAGCAAAAGAGTTAAAGGGAGCATTTCAATCGTTAATACATATTCGTGGCTCATCGGATTTCGACACGAGTACCGACGGGATTTTCAAGATATTTCTCAAGTATACGTATATACGTTAAACGTGGTAAGAGAGCAAACGAAGTACGACGCACGAGGAGTACCCGAAGACGTTGCGTGAAAGGATGCTGAACCCTGCTTTAGAAATTTCCATACATATACACGGGCGATATCCTGCGTCCGACAATAAGAAAATCCCGGCACGATGTATACCATGTAGCCAACAAAATTTTACTTCCTATTCGAGCGAAAGGAAAACGACGATGGCTTTAAGGAGAATAATGTTGATCTCAGAATAGTTAAATTACTTAAGTCTTCCATTCCTACCGGCAGCTGTATGCCATGTAAAATTAGTAGTTGAAAGTGTTCTACCTATTTCCATGTCACGTTTTATTAATTTTGTCGGAATTGAAGTTTATTTAATCCCCCTCGGGAATTTTTTAAAATATAAAGAAAAATAGGTTTGATCACTCTTTTTATTGCAGGTAATCTGTTTCTCACTTGTTATCATATTTATTTTAATATACGAGAAAAGATTAAAAGAGATAATCATTTTAAACAACTGCTTTGAAGCTTGAATTCGAGATGAAATTATAATTCTCTTAGGGACTTTTAATTACGTTGTTATTTCCGGGTTATGTAATATTATGCAAGTGGAAAAGTTTCTGTAAAATGAATCGTGTGTTAAGCACGGTTATATCGTCGATTATTTTTATTTGCTGCGTCGCCGGTTGCTCGTAACGCCGGTGAAGGTACGATTAACAGCGCTGTATCGATATCCGGATGATATCCCCTTAATGGTAGCGTCAGGATTAGCCATAGTATAATATTCTATCGCGAGCACCGGAAGGCGCGGGGCATGTCCATTTGCATCGAAACGAGCAGCTGAAAATCGACGAATTTATAAACAATCGATGGCGAGATTAAAAGTATACAATGATCACGTGCGATTCATCGAGTATAATAATTGCGACACGCTTGTTTCACGATGCCACCACGTGATTTTCAATGCGAATCGGTATTGTTGCCGTATCCGACGGCACAGTTAATTCCGCCGCGGTAAAATGACAGGATTTTATTTGCATGAGGAATTTTCAATCGGACGATACTCCTGTGCAAGAAAAAAAAATATACGATGCGCGCCCATTTCGTTGCACCATTTTTTATTACCCACCGTCGAAATGGAACGAACAATTGTAGTTTCTGATGGAACAGCGGTCCTTATCAAACTGATAATAAAACGTTGTTTATTTCCTTGAATAACCGTTAGAAAAATAGGTAAAATATTCCATCGTCGTGCCAATCGTTGCTTATAATAAAACAGTGGCTCTTCCCAACATTATTTATTTCACGCGCAACTCTTATATTTTCTTGAATAAACGTCAAACGAACAGGTGTAAATTATTGCACCTCCGAAGTTCTGTTATTCGAAAAACAATCGCGGGACATATAAATGGCCGGTTCTCGTATGGACTAGCAATAAAATCAGACGAATTCAAAATACAGAACGTTTTGTGGAAAATTCTCTTCTGTCGCGAATATCACGCGTTGACGTCGACCGCGTATCGCGACTTAGCGATGAATATGTACGCAAACGCTGATCTATCATCCGGATCCATCGGTGTCAGACGATTCGACAGTCATTGAACCCGCGCCGCGCCGATCCAACGGGTTTTACGGTTGAAATTGCGAATCCCACCGCCGATATTGATCAGCAAATATTATTTTTCCACTATTTTTTTGGGTAGTTGTAAATGATGCTTTGACGTTTCCTACGTGTATCGATAATTTAACCGGTTAGCTTCATTGTTATCACTTGTGGTCAATGTCACTGTCAGTATCTTCACGGTAGAACGGAAATGGTAGAGAAAAATAGGAAATAATCTGCTTGGGAGCAACGAATTATGCGTTGAATCACGTGAGGAATTGTTCCATGAAAACACGAGATTGTAGAACGTTTCGTCGAGGTACATTCAATTAAATGGTTAGCAAACATCGCTTTTCGCGTCTCGACGAATTATGCGTTGAATCACGTGAGGAATTGTTCCATGAAAACACGAAATTGTAGAACGTTTCGTCGAGGTACATTCAATTAAATGGTTAGCAAACATCGCTTTTCGCGTCATTTTACGGAGAGCTTAATATGTAGCAGTTTAAAGCAGCGAATTCCGTCGGATGTACATACGGTAAGTAATATTTAAAACCGTGTTTAAAAACGTGTGCTAATAAACAGCGCGGGGAACGCGGGGAATTAAGAGGACGATTAAATCACTAAATTACCACCCTCAATTGTTCAAAAACCTCTGTTGAAAACGTGGTTTTTACGTTTTGAAGACTCCGCGTTAAAACGGCATTAAATAAGCTTACCTGTTACTTTATTTACAGTCTCTTTTACTTTTTATTTTTGTAAGAGGCGGAATGAGAAAAGATGAGCAGTTAGCGATAATTAGATACCGAGTGCAAGCTTCAGTACAGTTTACAAGGATTACGTAGCTCAGGATAAGAAGGGACAGTTTCACTTTGATAAATTTTTTTTTCTTATTGAATTTATCGGAATTTATTTTTGTTTGTAAAAAATGATGGATTTGGTAATCTAAAACGGAAAGGTACAAATTAACATGAATGAATGAACACTGTTCTTTTATTATTTTAATTTCGATATAAGAAGCGTCAAACCCTTGTGCCCTGCTATAAATGATATCCTAACTTTCTGGCTGTAAGTAATTTACAAACTCATCTGTTTCATTGTTTCCTAGTATTAATCGAGCTTCGATTTAACTTCGACATTCACGTGGCGCATATAAAATACTCGCAGAAGGAAACTTTATTCATTTCTGTATCCTAATTAAACGACGGAGCTTTTAAGAGGCTTATACTCAAATTGGCCGAGCCTTATAGTTAAGACACGTCTGTAGTTGTCAGCAATTTTCTCCGTGACCGTCTTCCCTCCGCATCTATATTCTCCTATCTCTTTCACGATGATAAAAGCTTTTTTCGACTTTTTTAATGGCTCGTCGAAGCGATGATTTATTCGTTCCACGCGAAAAGACGTCCCGGAGCCTTTTATTAAGGAAATCCTGGCTGGAGTCGTTAAACGGGTCGTTCCGGGATAAATATCTTCACAGGGTCTTCCGGACGCATCAGACGTTTGGTAATTACTTAAACTGCATAAACATTTAAGGCCTTTCATAAAAATAATTAAACGATCAAATAATTTTATTTGTGAAATTTATACTTCAATGAAATTGATACCCTTAGCTCAGGCATGCTTGTTCTGGTTTAACAAATTGTCTTGTATAAAATGATCCTACAGATTTTTCAATTATTACAGTCGCGAAATTCAAAGATATTATTTATGACAGATAAGAAAAGTTAAGGCAGTGCTGTCAATTCGAGGGTCAATGACAAGAAGACGAAACTTTATACAGTGGTAATTACAGTATAATTATAATATAGATACGCAGTCTGTTAATATCATTGTACCTGAACGTTCATCGCATCAAATAATGGACACACTTTTTAATTAACATTTGACAGAAGTGTTACGGGTCGTTCTTTAAACGACACTTTGAC
>SHCU01000575.1:5025-53774 GCA_004307685.1 Ceratina australensis | reverse complement strand
AGAAGTCATGTAATTCAGTATTTCTTTTTCGGATTTTCCCTTCATCAAGAAGAAAGACATGACCACAACTATTGTCCTTTCTCTCTCTCCTTGTTCTATTTCGTAAGTCTATGAGAGGTACTAATACGTCATTGTTAATGATCGTGGTTCTACATTTTATTATTCTTTTTACGGAAGTTGAAGAGAGATTTTATTTAGTAGAATTTACGTCTAATCAATATTTGTTAGTCCCGCCGTCATAGAATTTCTCAAACAACTTTTTAGATTTTCAAAGAAAACAAAATTTCGCTGCACTGAATAGTAAATTGTTTTGACCTAAATAGTCATAGCAGTTGGAAAACGCAAGGTTTGGAGAATATGTTGAACAAAATTGGGACATTCTTTATTGTAATCGCCGTATCTCTTTCTTTCAATAGACGCAATGAAATGCGTTAAGCCTATTGTAATTTCTCTTTCGCCGATCGTTACTAACGCTTATTCAACTAGCAACTATGATCCTGCGTCAATTTTCCTTGCGAACTAATAATGGGCGAACCAGCACACATTACACGACCTCCGATGATAGCGCGAAACTATTGATTTTGTACATAGACGCGTGTGTGTTCAAAGTATCATTGCCATAATCGGAGTGCATTCGAATGAGCGGGGAACGCGAGGTGATTTACGAATTCCACGGTGTCAAAAATGATTTAGGAGAAATTAATGCGACTGTTGCGCGGCGCCACCGCGTATTCTACATATACCATGTAGTATATCTAGTTCAACATTCGCGTCGGCTTATCTCCGCGAAACGATCGTAATTATCATAGTAAATTACGCGGACCCGGTTAGTTGAGCTATTTTATCTGCGTATTTGGCCGCGTGGCGGTAAATTTTTCTCCCGGCCTGGAATCTCGTTATAGTTCTCACATCTGCGGAATAAGTCAATTCCGATGACCGAGATGAGATCGATGTGCATCGCGTTACACGCAAATTGCATTCTGAAATGTTCGCAGTTACGCGGGTTACGGCGCGTTTCGATTTCGGAAATTATGGCCCCTGTTTTCCGGGACCTCGTTCGTCACTCGGCACCGGTAATATTTCATTAATGGAAGCGCTTGTTGTTTTTTCCCCGTCGCACGAACCGTGATGAAACAGGAATATCGCATCAGAGATCAATTTGTGCCTCCGCCCAATCCACTAATGGCAATTAGCCCCCCAAATATTTTCAGTATCAAAAAGATCCATCGACTCAGTTGTATAAAAATATCCACGTTTACTTTCTACATAATATTACAACACAGATGCGTACAATTTCTGTTTTACATTCAGTAAATATTCAGGAGGATTCGATAGCTAATTTTTTCACTCGGTTAACGTCGTTCGCTATTGTTCAATCGCGCTGACAGCGTCGGTATTTTATATTGCCGGCCAATTTTAATTTCTATTAGGAAACGACGAGGATCGTGGGATTTTCATTAAATTCCGAGATCGTGCCGGTTAATAAGACTCGGCCCGTGAAATGACGCGCGCGCGAGCGTTACTGAAAAGGGGATCCGTCGAATCCGCCGCGCAAACTTGGTACCGTTTCAGATTTAAGGAGGGTTAAGTAAGTGGTTATTTACGGTAAACCCGTGAAACTCGTCTCCGTCCGTGGAGGTCTTTGGGCTCTCCGAGGCAAGAAATTCCATTTCCCTTCTGAACCAAGGGGGTGGTTAGAAAATTCCTGATTCTTAACATGGCATCAGCCAATTTTACCTCTGCAATCTAAAGCTCAACGATCAAAGATGAGAGACCAAAAAAAATATCGATTCCTACAATTTTATCTTTTTTTTTTATTCTAATAGTAGAGATCCATTTATGCTGATTGCAATTCAATTTCTATATTCAAATATTAGGGTGCGTATCAAATTCATCGGCAATTATTTAACGAATTATGTTCGTCTCAATCGACGACATTGACTGGCATTGATTTTGCTAGCAGGAGTAATTCACTGACGATGTTTCTGTCAATGCTTGTTTAACCGACATTGAATTCGCCGATGAAATTACCGATATTGACACTATTTACTTACCCGTGTATAGGAAGTTGTACACCGTTATCGTTCATGATAAAATAGTAACTAAGGTATAATTGGGAGGAATCATATAAAGAACTAATTTATCACTGTTTCGTGATAGCCAGCGATAAACACCCTAAATCTATCTGAAAATCCTTACTCATCGTGACCTCTGTCCTTATCTACGCATCCTATCCTTAATATCTCTAACTCGTGTTCAGCACTATATTATTCATAGCTTTGACTATACATATGAACCGAAAAAAAAGCCAAAATATTTCACAACTTTTAGCAGGTAAATATGAATTTATATGTAATATAAATATATATTATAATTATTGATCGTTTGTGTAAAGCATCAGTAATCTCGTGTTCCCTTTTTTAATTGAGCAAATAAATGGATATACAGGTATCAATCAAAATAAACGGTCCGTATATACAATAAAAGTGATTATCAGTGAAATACTCCTGTCAGCGATACCGATGTCGGTCAAATGTTACTGAATAAAATATTGTGGTTGAAATGATTGACGGTGATTTGATACGAACCGCAGTATTGTTCACGCAGCTCGGCCGCATTAATTGTTTCGATAATTAACGGTGATTTGGGAGTTCTTCAGAAATTGGATCGTAAAACGTAGCGGTCGACGAATAATTCAGGCTCGTCGGCATTACCGGCGAGGCGTAATGCGGAATAATGCTTTACACGATGGCGTTTCGCTGGGAGAATGCGACGGTCGCCCGGAGCCGCAACGATGAAATGAATTTTGCAGTATTAGAAGGGTTGCGCACTTTTTCCGTCATACACTTTTTGCAGCGCGCGGTGGCAACGCGCCAATAGAAACAGCTCTCGCCGTTATTAACTACCGAAGAGATAGCGCCGTTAACAACGGTACGCGTGACAAAGGACGGGACTTTTTCGAAATTCCCGATGTAACAATTAATTCAAATTAATGGACAGAGGAAATTGGAGCTTCATCTGTGTCATGTAAAGTACTTGTCAAAATCATAGTAATACAATCATATTTGAAAATATTTCTAACGTAAATCGAAATGTGTATGGAACTGTCCCAATTAATAGTTTGCCTGTCTCTTTGCAATTTCCAACGTTAGAGTTAAAAAAAAAGATATCACATCGAGTAGCTCGATCTCGTAAAAAAGTAAAATTGTCGGTACGGTAGTTCAGCGAAGAAACTTTCGGAAAGATACGTACGTACGTAGTAAACATCGTTGATGGCCACGGACGACAAATTGGCTTGTCAAAAACTGGCGAAAAATAAAATGAGTGAACGATGCGTGCCGGAAGTATGGCTCAGCGTAGACGGAGATATACGAAAGTCAGATGAACGCGGTTGACGAGACGCGTATCGAAAACGGAAATAGGATAAAAATAAACGCCTGACGTTGACAGTCGAACATCGGCATATGACACGTGCGTGTATGTCTCTCGATATGAAGTCAAGCGCTTTTACAGTACAACTTTGATCATAACCTTTGCGACTTTTCTCGTATCAGTGATCACCTTTTACTATCAAATTAAAATAGTTGTGGAAAATTTCATGTTGCTCTTAAATTATATGACACACATGCTAATTGATTTATCAATTGTAATATAATTAAATAGTTTAGTTTATATATGGTAAAAAGCGTAGTTCAAAAAATTCACATTTTGCAGTGTTTGCGCTTGGTCATCGATAACCATATTAATCATAATGAATTAATTCATTATCTTTATAGGATAAACCGTTCATATAATAAAAAATTTAGATAACAGGGATTACAGTATGTAGTGTCGTCATGGAATGGAGTTCATTTAACGAAGTTTCTGTTGTGCCAATAACGTTTATTTCGTTGAATAAATCTCTTATGCTTCTACCGAGTCTTCTCTCAAACATTAAGCGAAAACGATGTCAATTATTACAATAATGTGACAATTGTAACCGTGATTGCTCGTAGGAGACGACTCGCATATACAATTCCATGGTAATTCCGTTCTTACCTTTATGAAGAGCGCCGGCATTGATGAGAGAATCCCGTGCGAGTCCAGGCGACGTGTGTACGCGGCCACGCATTGTTGCGGCGAGCATAAAGCCGGCAATAACCGCGTTCCCGCGGAAAACGTGCTTCGAAAGGTGTGCTCTAATGCTTCCATTAAGCGAATTCATTGAACCAATACGCGTGTACGCGAGTACTTCGCTTCGATGTGGTGTGCTTTCATCGCCACTGGAAGATAAAACTAAACAACGGAAGCCCTGCACTCGAAATCCGTTCGATCCCGACACTTCGGCAGTACCGTTTGTCCCGTGATTTATCCTCGTACCAACAGAACTTTCAATTTTTCCCTCCATCCACGGGCTACGAACGATGGATTTGTAACATCGGAGTACGACGGTGCGAGGAATAATTGAGGGACCGGAAATAGGGGTTTCATAAAAAATATTTTTAATGAGATAGAAGCGAGTTAAGTTGACGCGAGGCAAATGAAATTTTGAAATGAAAGAAACCGTGGGGATTCGGTGACCCCAGAGACGCGGAGACGACACCTCCAGCTAAAATGTGACTCCCTTATCTCATATTCCCCTTACCGAGAAATATATACTGTATATTCCTCACGGTGTGCTTGTACATCGGCTCGATCTTCTTCACATTAAATATACGTGAGAGCGATGTTTCTCTGAATGCAGTAGTGGATCTAACACGATGATTAGCAAAAGCCCATTAGCGGTAGTCAAAGCGCAGAATTTATGTTCAGATATCATTTCAGTAAGTCTTATATATTTAGTATACTTATATATTTTAAAAATATTTTTCAAGTAAAATCAGGCAATTAATATTTCTTTCTTCGAATGCAATACAGAATCTACTACGATGTATGATCAACACAATCGTATTAGCAATAGGCAAAGCACAGAATTTATCATGTCCAATATATGTTTTTAATTTAACATTAGAAAAACTGAAACTTAGTACATATACCTATATTGTCCAAAAGCAGTCAAAGTGACTTCATTATGAGAGAATAACTAACGTGTAGAGAAATTTCTTTAAAATTAATTTTTAATATTTTCTTATATTATTTACAGTTATAAAACAGATTATTAGTAAATATTAACAATAACAAAAATTTCTAAGAAATTGTATCATTATTTTTTTTTCTAATTCAAAATAAAAGGCAGCCAAAATGACTTCCTCGGGCAATCTAGTGTTAATTTTATGAAAATGAGAATAGAAATGATTATCAATGGTAAGGTCAGTTGAGGTTGAATGTCGCTGATATTACGTGCAGCCACCGAGGGATTGAATGGATTGAATATCGGAGAAGAAATTAAGTAGTCGCGGCACAGATCCGTTCACCTGTTTTGTACATCGGGTCCCGCATTAAGAAGTCTTGTATTTGCGAGTTTCGAATGGAATCTGAGAACGGCTGCGGATTTCGAATAAGGCGAACAAAGTTTGCCCGATCGAGAACCACGAGAAAGCACTTCGATCTCTGCCGTTCCTTCTCGAAATCCAATAGAAGACTCCCATTAAACAGCGCTCGCCATTTCAAGCTCGCCTCGTTCCTCGTCTTAATAATAAATTTCAGAGTAAATGTCGAGCAGCGACTCGCTACGGAAAGTAGGTACTACCTACTACCCATCTTCGGTAGATACCTACGGCATGACTAATGACTTTGAGACGTGTGTATTTGCGCATCGTCGAGAGTCAAGAAACTTTAATGAAATTTCGCTCAAGTCGAACTAATGGGAAATGGTGTCTCTCTTTCTCTATCTTTCTATCCGCATCACCCTTTCTCGAAATTATTTTATTCCTGATCTGTAACGCAGTACACATGCAGTTTGAAGTGCAAAGATCCATAGATGAAGCATAGCACAAAAAAGGTTGAAAAGTGAAGATAGTTCTATCGATTGACGACAAGAGACGAAATTCTACACAGTGTTAGACACAAATTTTAGACAGGTTCGCTGCTTCTGAAGCGGAGAATTAATATCTTAATTTCCCGTGATTTAACACGAACTCTTACTAGTCAATGGAACATATGCGACGTAGTTAGTATTTAAAAAATATGCTAATCAAGTTCACAACTATATGCCTTTGACTAGTGGTGCCACAGCACTATCCAAAACAGAGTATAGGAAGTAAAACTGTCGTCGTTCCACGTTCATTTATAAAAGTTATTTAGATCTATTTATCGTTAATTAAAGTCGTGAAAATATAATTTGTTCCATTTGGTTCGTTGATAGATATTGATAAAAATATGCAAGGATATAGTTTCGCGTAGGAATGTGTCGCATTTCAGGGCGGAATTCAAATAGAATAAATGACTCGTTGGAAAAGTACCTAGCGCGAGGGGATATGCGGGTATGGTCGCGTACGCAACTCGAATAATACAAAAAGGACACGTCCTTCCCCCGTAGGGATAGGTATTCCGCATGGCAGTGGAATTTTCTTGTCAGTGAAGAAGACGTAGCGCGCGATATTAACTTGTAGACAATTCATGCAGATTTACATACTACATACGCAGCAACAACAGCGTAGCGGGGACCCACGGAACGTTTGCTTTCATTCCGCACAGAGGAATTCCAAACGCGTGTCCATTTTTCCGCGTCGCTTCCGTTTTTAACCTGACCCATTTATCTAAACCGGCGACCGATGCTCGGCGAAGGGAATTCTCCGGCGCGTAACTGTTAGACTTTTTGAGAAATTTTACCTACCGGGAAAAACGAGGATGCAGAACGCGAGTATCTTGTATCTGCGAAATCGTTACTCCCCTTTGATAAAACAAGAACGAAAGTAAGAAGAAAAAAGAAACGGAAGAAAAAGGGGAAGGAAGGAAAGAGTTTTCGCGATGCGCTTCGAGGCGGTGAACCACCGCGTTTGTGAATCTGGCCGGGAAGCGTGAAACGAAGACGCGGGAAGTTTGTCACAGCAACCGGTAGGTAGAATGGGGCAGTACGTAAGTACCTACTTTAACTAACTCGTCTGTTATACGGCAGCGATTTTACTATGAACTGCAACTTTCACGAATTTCTACCATCGACTCCGCCGCGCAAATATTTGTCTTCCGTAAAGAGTCGCCCGCAAGAAAATTTCTCCTCGAGCGAACCGAAAAACGTTCGTAACTTTTCATTTGCCATTTCCTCCTGCCCACGGACTAATACGCTTTTACCGTGATCGATAAACCGAGCTCCTGCAAGTGCTCGTGCAGCTCGCTTTGTAACGTTCGCCTCGTCATTGTACGCCGGCTAAAATTACAGACGAACAAGCATTTCCGCCGCGCCTCCGCCCGTTACGCGTACAATCACTTACCGATGTATTCAAACGTTGTGCACGTTACCGCGATATTTGTATCAGTTGATATTAATCGGTTATCGGTTTTAGGATATCAAGCATCGTGACGTTCGCGTGATGTTACCTTCGTAAAATACGGTTTGAAACCGGGTTGTTTCGAAAAGGATGTGGTTACGGAACAAAGTGAGAATTTAAAGAAGGCTGTCTCGAACAATGTCGCGTTTTACCGTTCGAGCATCAGGTCAAAAATTAATTTAAAGGTAATAAAGGCTGTTAAAATGTTGTTGTTAATATGTTAAAACAAACTACAAGTGAAATTTGAATCTTTTTTGCCAAGCCCGTATAGTCTTCGATGGGGCTAGGAGAATGTGAAAATTCTTTCCAGGTGTTTGCACAATGATGAGTTAATAAGCCGGATGATTGCTTAGAATCTCTTTGGAAAGCTGTTGAGGTACGAAATTATTATAAACCGTGCTAACGAAAACTCCACGTTTGGTGAATGGTTCCTTGATGTCAGATGTAAAAATTTGTTTGATTAACGTTTTTAATATTGAATCAAACAGCATGATCTTTTGAAAAATTTAATCGTGAAGAAAAGCATGCAAAGTGCATTCACTTGCATCCACAATCCATACACAGGCGCGTAATGATGAAGATTCATTTCTCACAGGTAGGAAAAATAATAACTCTCAGAATGGTAGGAATATAAATACTTTAAAGTAAATGATACTTCCACGGTGGATCTGAAATATGGTTGAAACGGATATTAAGATGGGTGAATAATTCGCGAAGGAGCGGATGATGGATGCGACACGTTGGCGAATTTAATAGAGTTCGAAAAAAATAAAGTATTACGGCACATTTGTCATAGGAGCCATCGCTGGTTAATAGAAAATCAAGTGAAAAAAATAAATTACAAGGCCACGGTGTTTGAAATGGGAATATCTATCTTCGAAATTACATCGAGATGTCGACACGGCTCGTAAGCCCCTCGCTATACATTTATCAAAAGAGTTACGATGTGGGGAGGAGCAGAGCATCCGTGGAAGATCTAACATATGAAAGCATTTTAAGATCTTTACGAGATCCGAATAAATATTTAAATAAACTCATTTTTTTTATAATGAATTTCATTGCCTAATAAGTTCCCATGATTAAATAAATTGACCATTCAAAATACATTGTTTAAACAAGCATCATCCTCATTATATTTCTTATTAAAATCCTATGTCTAACGTCAGTGCATTATAAATAACAGATTATGTAAAGGTGAAGTGAGTGACGATTGAACCTTTCTAAAAATCCTGAAACTAAGTTGTCGCGCGCGGAGATTGGTTCGGATGCGAACCCGGGAAAGTTGTCTGGCTTACCGCATTTCCGATGCGCGGCGGGGTCACGTCAGAAGCAGAGTATTATTCGCATTTCATGGCGGGTTCGCCAACCAGCGAGCCCGAAGAATCTCGATATGTGCTTGCTCCCCGGTTATACTTTACGAGAACTGGCCCTTTCGAAACGAGTGACCTAGAAATGAAAGGACTTCCACCGTCTTCTTCTTATCGCGCATACACGACTGCCGCCGTGAGTGAGTCCGTAATGTACGCTCGTACACGAGTGAAAGAAGCCTCGTTCAAGTTCCGCATAACTCAGCAATTTTTCCGTTCAATAGGAAAGAAAGAACGCGGCTGATTTAAAGTATGCGACTCTACGATCATGTCATAATTGAAAGTGGTTAAAAAAATATCGATGCATTTTTTAGAACAGAATGATTTCATAATATCACTGCGAACGTCATAATTTTTGCGTGTCTAATTGTGCTAAAGAAAATGTATTATGAAGTCTCATAAGTATCTCTCCTTTCTAGTCAGAAAATACACGATGGAAATAAAACTTATGGACACTGCGATACTTGTTCCCTTCCGTCCAGTTACAATTGCTTTGATTGATTAACTCCACGTTTGACTTGTACACGTGACACGAAAGTCTGATAGAACACGGCGGATACTTTCTAG
The DNA here is from genome assembly GCA_004307685.1 of Ceratina australensis. Taxonomy (NCBI): domain Eukaryota; kingdom Metazoa; phylum Arthropoda; class Insecta; order Hymenoptera; family Apidae; genus Ceratina; species Ceratina australensis. The sequence continues at coordinate 44,434 of SHCU01000575.1, read as the reverse complement.
GCAATTCGAGCCAGTTAATCTCGGAGGCTGTCGCGAACACAAAGCGAACTTCGGGCAAGCCGATTTCATGTAAAGAACCGTTGGCCAGATAAAAACATCGCAACGTGGAAAGCTCAGCGCGGAGAGAGATAAGCTAGCATAGGGAACGGTTTCACAAAAAATCCACCGCGCGGGCGTCGCATCGTAGCTCTTTGTTTCAACAAGCGAAATTGCGAAACGGTTGTTTGCGAAACGTTAACCTCCCCGACTGTTTGCCTCGCGTGTCGCTGCCTCGGATAATTTGCTGCTTCCTCGAAAACTTCGACTTTATTAAAGGAAGATTTTTACCTCCGACGGTGTCGCTTATCAACCTCGACGTCGCGTGCGAGATCTCCCTACGTTATCAGCCTGTGTATCTCTGACGGGAAGTAACAGCGAGATTATTCGTTGTTTATCCAATTACGAACACTGTAAAAGACTATTGCACGCGTGAATCAAATAATATCTAATCAATCTTTTTCGACATGTATGTGTATCATAGATACGTCATACACACGAGTGTATTCCTTTTACACACGTGCTTTTAAAATGATTATATGCACCTACCAAGCCTCATTGAAATCAGTCTCATTAATTTCCTATTAAGTTTGTATCTGAAAGTCGAACTCCCAAAACCATGAATTTACATAAAAATATGAAACATCACTCGGTGGAAAACGTAAAGACTGAGAAGTTAGTGAAAATCCTATTTTCATTTGCTCTTTTAATGCGAATACTGTTTGTTGTGTCACAGGAAAAATTAGGGGATCTTTGTAAACGACTACGTCGGGCAGCGTGCATTGATCCTATTTGCATGAGGCGTGTACACGCAGTTACCGGCACTTGTGCGAACGTGATCGCGTTTGCCGCAGTGCAGAATCGTAGAAGCGTAGAATACATAGTTATGCGCCATCCGTGTATCATGGTGCACTTTGCTACGTTAGTTTGTAACTAGTGTATTTTGTATTAAGCTTGATTCGTGGTGTGTGTTTTCTGATTCAAAATAAATCAGAATAACTATGCTTAGAATTGACTTGTTAGGTAAACTCCGTTATTCTGAAACATCTTCAGAGGACAAATAAGCCTGGACATTCAATATAATATTTTTGATATCTACCTCGACCATAGATAACTTCCCAGGAAACTGCAGTAGTTATTACTTTATTGTCCTTTATTTGAAGAAATTGTTGTGCATAGTGTAAAGAAATGTTTGATCATAAATTTTATTAAAAAGAATCACTACGTATTAGCGAGAATACAAGCAAGATCCTTAACATTGTATAAGTCAGTGATCTTTAACTTGGGGTGCGTGTACCCCTGAGGATTGCGAAAGAAATTTCAAACATTTTAAAAGAAAATACGGACTAGGAAACTGTATTGTTTACAAACCGTGCTACACGTAATGCCTTTTGTCATACGTACACATAGTATTATAAGACACGATTCATATATGCAAATAAAAATTCCAATAATAATAACATCTGATGCATTTTTGTTTCAGAAAAAGCTGTTCTTAGTACTCGTTTGGTCAAGGTAAACGGTTACCAAGACTGGTCAAATTCATTGTATTCGGGGCCCCATATTGACACAACACTCCCATCGAACGTGACAGGATTAGTTGGGAAGACTATCGAACTCCAATGCAGGGTGAAAAATCTGGGCAATAGAACTGTAAGTATTCCTAATATTCTATTAGCTATTAAAAATTGACAAGGATAGTTAGTGATCCTTTTATCATCGTGCAAAAGCCTATAGAATCTACGTGCATGGTGAGTGAACGTGCCAGGTCAGTCAATTCATTTGCATGACCAGCGTGTAATTCCTAGAATAACAAACAGAAGCTTGCACTAGTAATCATGAAACAGGCACGATCATTAAACACGCGTAAAACCTTCTAAAAGCATTGGAGTCTCTAATTTTTAATTTGTCATTTGTCGTTTCTAATCTGTAGATCTTTCAACCACATTCATGTCGTTAATCTAAGAAATAGAATTCATATTAAGGATTCTCTTACTCTGTAAAAATAGTGAAGTATTATTTTTACACACTGCACATCGTTGCACATTATATATTTTATATTTCTTATGTTTTCATGTTTTATACATATAAATGGCTAATATCTGTAATCTGTTAATGAATTTAATTTCTACTTGTCTCTAATTCACCGTACTCTCGTGACCCTCGGGCTAGGCTTAAACAAACTGTTCCGCGAAGGGAACGCAAATCTCTTCGAGCTGTTAATTAGAACGAAAGTTAATCCCACGGATGAACCTCGAAGCCATCATAACACTCGAAATCCGAGTCATTCCCTATCTGCGCAGCAAGATCGGGTAGTAACGATGAATCCGCAGTTTAAATGGCAATCCCGATCGTTTTTGCCCGCGTAATTTAACAGATTACGTGTCCGCCGATTCGAGCCACGCTGTGGCTAGGCAATCATCGAGGATCGCTATATGTATGTATCTCCACTGGGCCAGTGCATATAGTGTAATCTATGTGATTCGCCGAAAATCGTGTCCTCTATCCATTCATTACATTCTATCTGTTTCCTATCTACATATAACATTTGATCTGTAAACGATATCATTCGATTAAGGAGTACACATATCGAACATTCCACTCCATCTTTGCATTTTTCGTATTCTTGTTAAGGGTAAACTTTTCCTAATCAGTTCTTAATGCTTGACGTGTAGTCGTGTTAGCAATAATTTAGAGTCATATTTTAGATTAGAATTCGATACATTCTGTTTTCACCCTCCTGTTTGCTCCCCCTGCGCAATTGCTCCCACTATAATTACAATCAGCGTACGAACACAAAGCTTATTTCATATAATAAATGGAATTCGATGAAACGTAAAAAGTATGAACATATGTTTTGCCCAGAAACACATGACATATTATTATCAACTATGAGAGTAGAACATGTGAGCATACTTTCAGCCCGATCGGCGAACACGAAATTTTGGCCAAATTTCGAAAATTTCTGAAGGGATACCCCTTTAGATTTTTTCGATTTTCGAAAACTCATTGTTTCTCGGGAGCCAATGCAGCGAAAAGTCTGGAATCCTGGCTACATATACTACTATATGAGCAGAATACGTCAGCATATTTTCAACCCGATCTGCAGACTTTTAATTTTCTCTTCAAATTCGGTTTTCTCGGAATCTAATGGATGGAGAGCGCTGAAAATCTGGGTAACTGTATTACTTTTATCAGAATTCCATTTGATATGGTACGCCGCGTCTGACTGGTTGTCTACTTGAAGCTCTGCTTTTTAAACGTGGTAGACGATCCAGTGAGCAGCGAATCGTATTCATAAAATGTGGAACGACGTAATAAGCTTAACGGTCTTGAAAGTGGAAAGTAACGGTAGGACAACGCGAACAGCATATAGGGTAGAAGGGATAAGTAAGAGTTCAAGAATGCCTATAAAGAATAGAGTGCAGGCAGCCCGGTAATAAGCCGTCGAGCTAAACATAATGCCCGTTATCTTCGGATACGGTTTTTTACCGCTGGCTCAGTCTATTGGTCGTAAAACCCCAATGAACGATCCCTTACGAATGAACATTGCGTGTACCGCTGATAATGTTTCTCGAATGAGAATTTCTTCTCAATTCATTAAATGAAATTCCTTTGTTATTCCCCTCGGCTTTAGTCATCTGTATTTCATTTATCTCCGTTGGCTCAACAACGATTTGTCACGAATTCTTGCGTATGTGCAGACAGTATTTTTTATTTTTGCAAAATTGAAAAAAGTTGGAGGCTGTGGAATATAGGATTGTAAAAAGTCGGCATTGGCACGTAGCGTTGAATTAATAGCGGAGCGAGAGGATAAAAGTTCCAGCTAGAAATGTGGTAGGTACTACAGGTACGAGCCAGGAAATGAGAGAACAGGTATAAAAAGAAATTATTTCTCATACCTGGTGGAGGTGAATACGTGGCGCTATGTGCACGATATTGCGGTTATCGGACAGAAAGCAAACACGCAGTCAACGTATATCGGTTGTAGCTCGTTACGCCTCATCTAATCATTTTTGTGTTTTAGGGGATCGATTAATCCCTAGAGCACGACGCGACCAATGTATCTATGTCGCGTTCACCCGTTCTGACGCAGCCATCGATTCGGATTGGCCTCGGCAATCTTTACTAACGAGTACAATGGTTTCAACTCGTGTTTCATACGTTTTTTGTTTCACAATCCGAATATTGAACAGTAACTTCGTTTGGAAGTAATACAATCGTTATAGAAATTACGTGAACGATGAAATAGAGATCAAATACTAGGACTTTGCGTTTTGACAATTGTAGAAATGCGTCCTTTATAAAAATTACATGAATACTAAAGTAAGGATTAAATAATAGAGCTTTGTCTGTTGACAGTACTAAAGATATGAAATCCAGAATTGATGCAACTCTTGTAGAATTTACATGAACAATAAAACTGATTTTGCTCCACGACGAAACTTTATTAAGAACATGAAATGTGGATTGTTTTAGGTCTCGTGGATAAGGCATCGAGACATTCATCTGTTGACTGTCGGCAGCGACACTTATACGAGCGACCAGCGTTTCGAAGCTGTGCACGTCCCGTACACGGACACGTGGACGCTCAAGATCGAGTATGCTCAGAAAAAGGATTCCGGCATCTATGAGTGTCAGATATCGACTACACCACCCACCGGACACTTCGTATACCTCACTGTGGTTGGTAAGTTATAACTTAATCACGAATCTACATTTCCCGGTAAAAGTAAACAGACGGAAAATTGTGAGAGGGGAAAAGGAACGGGTTAAATAATATTAGAAAACCTAGCAGGAGAAACTAGCATCAGTTATTTTAGGCTGTTCAAATGAAGATGACTGTATACTTAAAAAATAAGTAGAAATTTCAAGACTTGAGAAGTAACGCTAGGATCCTTAAGCGCTAGCACGCGAGTGAGATATCACAAACAATAGTGATAAGAATAATACGAGGAGAAAGGAATTATCATTTGACTAATAAAAGTGGTGAAAGTAAACGGAGCGAAGAGGGTGAGAAGATAAAAGAAAAGAGTTAGATATAATATCCGAGAACCTGGTAGACGATTTCTCTCTTTCCGTTTCTTTTCGGGAGCAATAGCTTCATTAGCCTCGGCGATAATTGGCTCAGTTCGTGACTCGCTTTCGCAAAACACCGCCCGATCCTCGACGTAGACGTTCTTCCTTTCGGTCGATCCTAAGGGGTCTCGGTCTTTTCTGATTCTTCTTTCTTGTCCCCTGATCAAAGAATCTCCTAAGTCTCGTAGATATCCGGTTCTGTGTAATACTCGAACGAATCACTTGGCTTCGCTTCTTTCCCGCTTCGTTTCTGTCCGTTCTGGATTTCGAACGTTGTCGGGGCTACCGACCACGACTGGATAATGGCTGGTGACGTTGACCGATCGCCCGACTCCCATCGATCGAATCCGATATACCCGATCGGTAATTCCTACCGAGTGGAACGCGGCCAGCCGTAAACCAAGGAAAATTATATCGTTACTCGGTCGTCCGGATACGATGGAATTTAAGTACGTCTCTTATCGTGTTGCGGATATACGGATTCTTCATGGAGAATCCTGTGAAATCCGATTCGGGAATAGAGCTACCCGGAAACATCGTAAATCATTTTTGCGTCTCGTTCGATCGCCACCGTAAAACGTAGATATCTACCTACCTACCTACCTACCTACCTACGCCACCCACCCGGTAGCTAGGATTAGATCTTCACGTTCCCGCGCACAATATTGAATACGCGCGGCCATTATTTGCACAACGTATTACAACGGCAACGTAATTTTCGCCTCGGATTGAAATTTATATAACAACAGCCGGGCTTATTCATGAAATTGCAGCGTAATTCAATTATTGGTTTCCTTGAATACGGATTATAAAGCGTAGTCGCGAGTCGCTTTTAAATTACATCGGGCGCACGTGATTACCGCGGGGGATGGACGTGTAAAAAGGAAGGCGAAGGGGGAATGTGTGTTTAGGGCAGGGAAAGCTCAAAAGGTGTTCAACAAATTGTTCATTCGCGGCGGATCGACGCCAGTTTCCACGGGTTTCCTTTCTGCGAAAGAGACGGTCTAATAAAAGAACTAGACTAGAAACGAATCGAAAAACAATTGCTTTCAGAGGCATTCTTGGCACCCGATACCCGTGGAAATTGTTGCGACAAATTGAGTCTTTCTGACGGCAACAACAACGACAACGTCGGCGTTCCCTCCCTCTGTGCTCCGTGCCTGCTCCTTTTAATACTCGTCTGCCATCCCCGGCTCTACCCCTTCCCCCTCTGGAATGCAAGCTCGGCTACGTGGAAAGAAACGACCCGTTCGCTCGTTCCGCTGTCTCCTTTAAGGCGCTTCTTCTTCTCTTTTTTAAACGAAACCTCTTGTTTCACTTCCGCCTCTGCCGAAAGCTTTTTCTGCCCGAGACGTTCCTCCCCACCTCGAGTTACATTAAAAATTCATGAATTGCTTTCAATTTTCGTCGAACGTAAGAATCTGTAGAATTTATTTGGTGTGTGCAGCGAAATTCCCGTCGAGATCTTTGTATCCCACGGCGCACCGTTCTCCGCCCGTTGGACGTTTGATACCAATTAACGGGGGAAAAAAAACTAAACGTCTCTAATTGAATAAAAAAGAACTCCTTCGAATTATTATATTAAGAGTAGGGAGACCGAAGATCCTGGGGTATAATTCTCCCGCAAGAAGTTTCGCGGCTCATTCCACTTGCCTGAAAAATTGAATTTCCGGAATCGACGTCATTTACCTCGAGCCACAGTCGCCTCTCCTCACCCGGTCCCGCCGTCGGCCTTTTAATCCTACAAAACGAACTTCGTTACTGTTAACGCGGCCGAAAGAAAAAAAAGATATTTAAACATTTCGGTTCGCAATCCCATTAGAGAAGTAAAGTTGATTCCTCGGGTTGTCGACGTGTTAAAATGCAGTCGCTGTTACGGCTGTGCGGCATTCGAAGATGACTTTTTACCAGTTTTTCCCTCGGACTTTATACGAACTTCCAAATGTAGTCGAAAGTTTTTACGAAGAATTTTTTTTTAAGCGCAAAATACATGCGGGTGGTAATCCTCGAAAGCGTTGGGAAACAGTCCTTTCCTAATTTCATGTAATACTGTGAAGTACATTTTGCGGTGCTTTTATCTTCTGCATTTGTTTTCCCTGTAACGTGCAAGTAACAATTGTAATAACCCTGATAGATTAATTCTTTAATCCTATTTGTATAAAACAGTGGTGTACTATATTGAACATATTTTTTTTTATTAGATATGTTTTCAGTCTCTTTTTACGAATTCGTATGGTGGCAGTAATGTCCTAATTTTTATGGATATTTTATTATGTAATTGTCTTCTATTTGATTTCCGTGTTCAATTAAGGATTGAAGTGAAAGTCTCAGAAGTCATCCATTTTATTTGTACGACAAGTTGGATTATTCTATTGAATATATTTTATTACATGCGTCTTCAGCCCCTTTTTAGGAATTCGCCGCAGGGCAGAGATACGATTGGTTGAAATGATTCTCACTTCGTTTTTATAGCTCCTTCAATCTTGTCCCATCGCTTTTATCACGATCGTTTAGATAGGGCTTTATTCTTGATAATCCCACAAACGATATTGATGAACAACAATATTTCGATGTGCTTACAGTTATAAAAGTGGTCTAATTATAAATTAGTCTACTTTATTTTATATACCTGATTTATCCTAATGAACGCTTGGTTGGGGTATGTATATCGTATGGTGTTTTAAACGAGATATTCTTTATTTTTATTATTCATTGTACGTAATGAAACAATCTATTGATTTCTTTCAACGATTCAATATTATGTCCAGAGAGCAATGAACATGACGTGGTCCTATATGAAATTTCAGAAGATTTCACGTATTCGATACATCGTTATTCCGAGCTAGTAATTGGTATTGTCACGGACGGAGGATTATTATCAAATGCTCGTGCCAGCGCAGTGATAGAAGGCGCGTGAGCGCGAGGGTGCGACGTATAACGTATGGGCTGCGCGTGGATACTGAAAGCTAGGTGCCGGTTCCGCTCGGAATTGGGCGTCGTCGTAGCGACGACGCCCGGTAATAATGCACGCGTCGGTCGCACTCTGCGCGCCCCACGTTAAGCCAGAGATACCGTCAGCTGCGCGCGGATCCGTCGCATCAGGGAGTCGAGGGATGGAGCGAACCGTTCCCGATCCGTGGCAATGGTTATTGTCTTTCCGAACCCCGGTCACGATTTTCAGCCGCAATAGAAATCGCTTTGCGATGCCGAATCCTTCTGCCTTTTGTCCTGTCCAACACGGAACGCCGTTATCGATCCCCTTCGTCTCGTACCGCCTTTCGGCTGCCGAAATAATTTATTTCCACCGATGCCTCCGGAACGAAACGAGGTCGAAACGAATTAATTCTAATCCGTCCTAATCTGTCTCGAATGATTTAAACTTGTTATTCTGTTCACATATCTCTACATATCTCTCTACGTTCGCAGTAATTTTAATGCACGAATTATATAGAAACTTGTATAATCTACTGTGTACCCTTTCCTATGCTCGGATGATGTTCTAGCAATATACATGTTAATTGAATTTAAAATAATGTGATGTAAAATATCTAATAATCTCATTTCTTAAAAATCGCCAGACTTTCATAATTACAGTCAGACTAATCTATCTCTCTCGCTCACACAGTCTACTACTTATTCTTTCCTATGCTTAGATGACTATTCTAGGAAATCCATCTCTCCAGATACACGATACCCGCATACTTATACGCAGAGATTAATCTCCTTTCGGATCTCGCAAGCTACTTCTTCCATAGTTTCACAGTTAACGGATACTTTGGGAGCGATTCAAAGAGTGATAAGTTAGGCTCTGTGAAGCAACGATGGTCATCGCGCATAAAGTGGATCTATCGCGCTTCTTTACGGCGTGCTTCGTCGAAGACCTGAATATTTCACGAGCTAATATCTCATTAACGACGGTGTTCAACACACGATGCGAGATCGGAACGGCGTTTCTGAGCGTGAAGCCGGACCGGGAAGGAAGCGTGTCCTGAACGTAACCGACGTTACGAGGCCCTTTGTTTCTCCAACGGCCGTGAGGGAACTACGGTTGAACTGTTGAACAAGAACCATTCGCGCAAAATGCCGCGATAAGAGCAAGCCCGGCGGGCTCGAGTCGCGTTCGGGTAACTTTTTTCCGAAACTCACGGAAATATTCGCATTCCGATAGAATGCGTCCGTTACAACCGCCGAGACTGTTTCACGGTTTTACGGACTCCCGATCGGGTTTATTTGTTACGCAAATTCGCGTATACCCCGTAAAAGGGGAATACCGAGGAGTTTACTATCGTTTCGAGGTTCGAGGATGCTACTTGCATGAAACTTGCGCCGCCGTACTCGTAAAGGGAACTTCGGGATCTAAAGGGACCCGGTATTATACGGTGTATAAAGTGCTGACGCGCGACGGCAAAGTGGAAACAGATATTTTGCGTTCGTCGCGAAAAAAAAGTTACCATCGCAGGAAATTATACTTCCTGCTCTTTGTAACGGTATACCAAGCAAATATTGTACTACCCTACTTCTGTTACTTATGCAATTCCAGGGCACCGCAGAAAGTGGATTCTCGTCTTACGAGCAAAATGGATTCTTTCGTTCCCTGCCAGGCTATATTAATATGGCTAACGGACTTTTTTTTTATGCCCGGCGTCGAAGAAAAGATGGCTGACCTAGGATAATAAATGTTCGATTATGAAGCGTTCATCGCCCGGTTCGGTCGAGTGAACCCGTAATATTTCCCCGACGGATTAATCACGGTTGAACGATAAATTTCCACCGAGACACCATTCGTTCGAACGTGAGTACCTGCAATAGAAGCGCTGGTAAAAGCTCGCGGTTATTTTCAATCGCGATCGACTAACAACCCCGATCGTTATTCCTGATCGCGATGATGGTATCATTTTATCGTTGACGGTAATCCTGCGAAATAACGTTTCCCTTCCACATCTCCCTGATCTGCCAGAAATCGATCTGTGTTTAACGCCGACCGACGAGTATGACGTTCTTTATTTCGGTTAAAACGTAAGCAAAGGCATCTGAGTGATTTTCTCAATTTTTTCTATTAAATTAATTAATTATAATATCGTTGCGCATTGTTTATTCATATATATAATACGTCTAAAGAGATCTGATAAAACGACTTGAACCTCCTTTCTTTTTGTCGATGATAAACTTGTTTTATTGACAAATGAAAATAAGAGAAAATATTTGGTAATATTGTACATAGTCAGTATGTGACTCTAATTTGATAAAATACAGAAATGAAAATATATTTATGTGCTTCGTATGGGTCATTCAAATACTCAGTTTTTTATCTCATTCAATGCTATCCTGAATAATTCAGATCCAACCAATCGTATCTTACAGCAGCCAGTATTGCATCCAGATAAACGACTTGGATCTATTGAAGTACTCTCTCTTGACTGTTATTAATTTATAGCTTTGTATCCCGATAAGATTTATATCCTCATATCTGCGGTTTGTTCGTTTTCTTCTTTGTACTCACGGAATTCTAGTTCTGTCAATAGTAAGAATGGTACTCGCATTTGCGAATTCAATTTACGTGCGCTACTCCATTTAGTTATTTTTACGTTCGACTTAACTCTCTTTGTTTAGCTCAGACGACGTTTATATATATGACGAGATCGTGTGTGTCGAGCGGACCGTGTTCCATTTCCTTTTGTCTTACCTCCTTCGTTATTTCTATCCGAAACTACAGCTGTTCGAAACTGCACCGTCGACGATGAAAGGATTATCGAAACCGGATTAACCGATGCTTTCCCGGGGATCGCTTGCCCGCTAGACGTGTCGCAATAATCGGAAAGGGCTGCTCCTACGTCACTCGATCCCCCGTTCCCCTGATGCTACACATGTATATGTACACCCATTCGCTTCCCTCTGCGAATTTCATCCGATCAATCGAACCCACGAGTTTCAGCTTAAGTTGCACGCGCTCGTACTACCTGTTTTCCCGACAGAACTTGCCCCGGTCTGATGTATGTACTTCTCACAATTTCAAGAATTTTTACTCGTAGAAATTTGTCAGATGATTTGTATTATATTCCGTTGAATGTCATGAATCTGACTAACATTGGTGTGTTCGATTCTAAGTTTGTTAATCACGACTCGTCCTTGCTGGAAAATTTTACAGCAGGATTTTCTTCCATTTAGACCTTGTCTCCTTCAGTTAATAGTTGCCGAACAGTTGTTCTTTATCAATTTTTTGTTATACGTTGCGGAATAATTCAATATGCAATACTTTTAAGAGAGAAGTTAGTGGAAAATTGGCGGAACGAATGTTTCCTGATTTATCGATTGATATTGAGTAGCGTAACTTCCGAGAAGCAATCAATTGCGAAGAGAGAGAGAGGATTTGAAAGGGATGGGACGGCCGCGCTCGAGGAATCTCGTATCTCGATAAAATCGTAGCCGACGTGGCGAGCAATTTATTGCTAATACTCCGCCACGAGGAGAGTGCCGTCATCGTGACGGATTAACGAGGCGCCGTTGAAAATGCAAAAAGCTTTAATTTCACTGACTACAGGGTTGGCGTGGCGCGCAAGGCTGAATAATTACAAGGTTGGCCAGGGGGGGTGGCCGGATCATCGTGATAACAATACTTGAACCTCGCCGTTACACCGTGCTATTGTAATTACCTCTCGTGCCTCAAGTGCAACGTGCTATTTTCGTGAAAACACCTCGGCACGATACATCCTACGATATACGTACCTACCTACCTACCTACCTACCTGGGCTACGGATAGATGTATGTACGTATACCGTGTTCCTCTGGCAACGCCCTGCCCACCCCCTTTTTTCCTTTCCGACCGAGGAGCTTCCATTAGTTGAATAATTGTCCGAGAAGGTACGCTACAACGTGCGAACCTCTATACTTTCCGATCGTCAACGAGAGCCCGCGAGTACTCATTTTGCACCATTAACGCGCCGCGTTCTCCAAGCCGTGTTAAATAACTTATTTCTTTATCAGCGTACGATGTAGTCGTATCCTCGAGAGTGACATTGAAACCAGGAGTGTCCATTAATCTTGAAAAACTTTTTCGTTAAAAACTTGACTTTATTATAAGAATGTTGTTACAAATTTATTATTGATTTGTCTCTACTTCGGGCCATGTTTTTTTCTTCAAGTATTGTCAAGTATTTAATGAAAAGAATACGGTAGCGGATAGAAACTGGAATAATATCTAATCTTTGTTTCATCGACGTGAATATCGTTTAAAGCGCGGGTGTATCGAATGAAATCGGAAAGAGAGAAACAAGAAGAAACGAAACTGGCGCGAAGTCGGATAGTGTTACAGGATTCTCAGCTTGCCGGATTTGAGTGGATTTCGGTGACGGGCTGAGTTTGTAAATTTTCATGGAAATTCGTCTGAAAAGGGCCAGCGAAACGGCACAGCCATTGGAAAAGGCCAACCGAGAAAGCTTTTAACGGTCGAGGGCTGGTTGAGCATATACTATACGTATATCGGTTACGGTAACGGGTATGGGGTAGGTGAGTGTTTCCTACGGAAGGCATTTTGCTTAAACCTATTTCGATAATCCTCTCGTCGCTGGCGAAGCAACTCCATGTACTAAATCGTGGGATCCCAAACGATTTCAAAAGTGCCGCCTCGGAGATTTAAATAAAACTGGTCACTTGCCCGGAATCTTAAACAGACGTAATCCAATTTTCCACCGTCACCGTTGGATTTACGTGCGTACAGGTTAATCGCCTTCCGTTTGATGATAAAAAATAGAACATCGAATATATCGAACGTTATGCAATTTTTTAAACGTTCCAAAAAATCGGATCAAATCTCTTTTTAAGACAAAAGCTAAGGTCATTCTACACGAAGACAATGACAAAGCTTTGAAATTTTAACAGTTATTGGTGCCATGCTAATTTGTCGAAATTTTGAGAGACTGTTAAAGAAGTTACATCAATTTTTATATCGAATGGCAAGATTTTATTATAAATGTTTGATGTAAATTTTTAATAACCTAATTAATTACAGAAATTATGATAAGTAGAGTTCGTACAAGCTGTATATTCCTGAAACAATCCGATCCAGCGGATAAATAGTTCTTTATGTATCAGGTGGAATGTAATAATTGCGCTTTTGGCCATAATACCCGCCGGCACGAAGGCGCGCGTAGCGTTTGTAGGGTAAATGAAATTTCGGTATGAATGGAATCAGGGTTAAAAATGAAAGATAGATGGATGGATGCATAGAAGAGTGACCTAGTTTAACGCGTATACGAAGGAAACTTTTTACAAATTGGTTTTTTACCCAACGCAACGTGGCACAAAGGGGCAAAAATTGCTATGTACGGAAATGTAATGGTTGTATCAATAAGCTTTAACGCTTCTTACAAACATTTGTCCGATTCTTTACCGTTACACTTTGTATAGTCGATATTATTAACTCAGTTGGAAATAAATGATGTAATAAGTGATAAGTGATGAATAAGTGATGTAAAATATCTGATAAACTCATATATTAATTAATTGAAGCAGTATAAATGATGTCAGTAGATTTTAAGGAGGGACCGANGTCCGATTCTTTACCGTTACACTTTGTATAGTCGATATTATTAACTCAGTTGGAAATAACGTGATGTAAAATATCTGATAAACTCATATGTTAATTAATTGAAGCAGTATAAATGATGTCAGTAGATTTTAAGGAGGGACCGAAGAGTTGATTAGTCGGTTAGGATTTCGGTGTATCAATGTCGAGGGGAATTCTATTCTTACTAGAGAATCGATTTACTATCCTCTCGTTTGTTAGCCTTTTTTACCAGGCTGGCCGAGAGCACCGGTGATTCAATTGTGGCCGAAGTCGGGGGGTAGAGTTACGTGTCCGTTTCCTCGACGATTTATTTCCTGTCGCGGCCTCGACGCCGTAGCAAAGATCGATTAGCGATTGAGATCGATGGTTCGGCTTGATATTAATTTCCTGAATTCGTCGAACAGCCCAGCTGCGAAATATTTTTACACGCTCGATCCTCTGTCTGATAACCCGTCTGATATCTCGTCTGGCTGATAACGCGCACCAGTCGTTCTTCTGTCGTCGCGTGTCTGCCTCTTCCGAAATTAATTCCACGAGCCGAGATAAACCGAACATTTGTCGGGACCGGTGTTTACCGTAATAGGTGACGGTGTTGGTGATCGATGAATCGATTGGCGGAAGCGAAAGTTCAGTGGGTCAATTTGTCGCGTTGAACTTTCGGCATAATCGATCGGCTCCCTATTTGCTCCGAGTCGAATCCCCTTCGACAGCCACTAAGGAGGGGATCGATTATCCCTTGAGGAGAGAATTCTCGAGGTGCCGGCGCCACTACTACATAGCTCGTAAAATGTCCTTTATACCGTCCACCCGGCCACCTCTTATTCCCAAGTTCCCGGAGGAGAAGCAATATGCCAGTGAAGAGGCCTGCGCTAGTTAAAAGCGCTGCTATCCGGTACGAACGGAGATGTCTGATAATTAATTTAAATACGTCCGACGACGTTAAGATATAACGTCTAGGGTGTCTCAAAATTGATGGTACCAACGTACCGGGTATGAATGTACGGGAAGAAACAAGTCGAAAACACGGAATAAATTTGTTCCGTCATGACGCCTCGGTATCCGTTTCCTCTCAACAATTCAGCTACTATTTTTTGTTAAAAATATTTGGAATAAATTCTTTGAACTTTGTCGGGGTCAGATGGAAACAATTTTCTGTGAAGCGTAAGATGGCGCGAAGCAGTTCGCCAAGGTAGCGTGTACGTTTATACCGGTGGCAAGGTATTCGTCCAAGAATGTACGATCTCGTGAAGCAGCGGAACGTCGTCGCCGAAAATTGAACGGACAGGGAATAGGGTCAGTCAGCAAATCATGACTGACCGTAGGGCGAGAATTCGGGAAACTGGGTAACGAAGGAATTCTCCGTGGTCGCTCGTCTTCTTCCAACGTCGCGGCACCGCGCGCGGATAAACAGTCCCGTGGATAAACCTGTTATTCCTCCCTCGCAGTGCAAAATGTCACGGGAATAACGAGATCGTACCTACGGACCGGAGCTGATTACTAATGTCAATGTTTGCCGGCGCGAACTACGGTCAAATCGTCCGTATCTCGTGGCTGCTAGCCTCTGCGACCGTGCGCTCGCAAAATTCAAATGTCTCTCGGTGCGCAAAAGTCAACTAATCACTCTCCGCCGAAATCCGCATACTACATATTTGCATTTTGCACTTTGCTCTACTAATATGCTCTCGACAACATTAAAGTTCTATTTTCAGTTACGCCAGAAAACATATTCTATATAATCCTTAATACGGATCTCATTTTATTTACACGTGCACCTTTTCAGTATTTCACTGCCAGTTGATAACATGGCACATTAGCCTGGCTTCGGCTGGTTGCAGAATACAGTTTATAAAAAGCCTTCTGGGAAAAATTATTTACAACCATAAAGGACGGTGTATAAATTGATCTCATAGCAGCAGTAATCTGAGACTCTATCCATGAGGAGAATTGTATAGCATTTTCTATGCTCAACTGATCTATGAGACTTATAAATGTTTTTAGAATTTTGGAATTAATTTGATTGCTGTATTAATTGCTAATTATAATTAAATATAATAAAATATAAGTTAAATGTCATAATAAAAATAATTAAATATATATAATAAAATGTATAATTAATATAATAATAAAAATATATATAAATTAAATATAATAATTATACTTGTTACATTTCGATTTCTCTTGACTTCGATTACTCATTTAGTCTTGGATGGATTGGTTTATTTAACTTTTTATTCAAATACATTCATTTACTTAGTGGTCCTCCGATATGGCTGGATTATAATATCTGAAAAGACCGCATAGGTACTCTTCAATTATAACAACTACGTTTGCTTTAACTGTCCAGCCAGCTGTTATGCTTGCAGCAGCACGAACTGACTGTTTTACGTAACATCTGTGTTGTATCTTAGATATTGCGGTATTCAGTACTCCAAGTGTGGTCGGAGGTTACGTTTCCAGGGAGGAAATGAAGGTCTCCGAGTTGACAGGGGGAACCCTAAAGTTGGTCAGCAAACCGAGGAAATCCTAAACCTTGAAGCTTGTCAGATAATCCAAACTCGGAGCATCGAACACTCAAGTATGTCGGCTACCCTTGCCGCATGTCTAATCTTAGTGATTCCAGTTGACTACTATAGGCTGTCAATATATCTCGAGCACCTTAAACCCTAAACGGCTATCACAGGGTGATGACTCAAGCGTTTCAACATCTTCATCGAATTTTCTCTCAGAGAGTAATGGGTACAACGGTACAAACATTTTTTTCTCGAAAGATGTTCTCTAGAAATAGAAAAGAAATTATAATTAACAAACTTATTTAAAATCGGGCACATAAAGGGAGGCATAAATAGTTGCATACGACATCAGACTATTGAATATGTATTTGCTGAACGACCACAATTTGCAAGTTCAAAGAGGTCCTTAATGTCTCTTCGAAGAAAGCTTTATTTTCACCCTAACTTTGGCATCGACATTAAACCGTGTCCCCTCCGCAAAAGTCGCTCAAGACGCAACATCGGGGATAAATCAGTGATACTTGAAGGAATACGTAGAGCTAAACGAAATAAGGTTCGTCGAGTTTGGACTGTGTAATAAGATTCTGGTCGCCGAGAGAATGATTCGTTTCGGAAAATTTATTCATAACACAGACGGTATCGCGAAATAGGGAAAAGCGTTTCATCAGTACGGTGGAACGAACGATACGATTCTCCCAAACAAGTGGACGCATTCGTTGGAGGCAACGCAGCATTTTGTTGATTGTACGCGATTCGAATTCTTCGATGGGAAAGAAGGGATTTTTTTCCAACCCGCGCAGAGGCGGATTGATCCAATTCGGTCGGTCAAGCCTCACTCCTTGCGGAAAAAGTATCTCGGATATACCATATCGAGAGATCTCCGTTCGCCGTTATTGGATTTTATTCGCCGGGGTAACCTCTTTCTCCTCTCTGTGTTTAACAAGGAGATTGAATTTGAGCACTGCCGGGTAGAAATAACGTTTCTGCGCCCGACCGATACGGCCCCTTTTTGGCCGTTTAATAGAACCGTTCAGCATGTTATTCTTAGTTCACGGCGCTTTGTTTGTCGCTTCGGTCTTCAGGATTCTTCTTCCTTTTAGAAACCCGTGACAATCGCGTCCGTTGTCAAGAGTACGCTGTTTAGAGAATTTGAAACAGTTTCGTGAAAAATTACGAAACGAACGTGAAATGAAAAGCACATAAACAAATTTTAATGTTACGAAAAGCAATGAATATTCCAATGTAGAAGTATGCTTATTATATACGTGTTTGTCCGCTCTGATTTCAGAACCGGTGACTGAGATCGCTGGTGGTCCTGATCTGTTCATTAACAAGGACAGTACGATAAACTTGACTTGCCTAGTCAAGTATTCTCCCGAGCCACCGTCCGCAATCGTTTGGAGTCACAATCATGAGGTTTGGACAATCACGAGGAGTGAACGTTTCTGTCCTTACTTCACAAACAGTTACATCGATTAATAATTAAACTGATATTTATAACACGGTTTAATTCGAAATTTTTCAACTTACATTGAGAAACTGACAAAGAGCGTAGGATACTAATAAAAGAATTATTAGTCGATACTCATTCTCTCCCGCAATTTCCTTTTTGATTCTTATCTCAAAGTTGAAAAGCTGCCTATTCCTTTCGCGCGTCTATTCCTTTGCTTGAACGAGAAACCGGAAAGTAGCTTTCAAATGTCGTTTCATCGAGCATCTTCCTCTCTCGAGGAACGTGTTTCAGAGGCATTTTGTCGAGCCGCGGCGCGAAGATGCATTTCGCCACTTGGGAGAGACACTTCCCGTCATTGCTTGGTCCCCCCCTCCCTCGTTCATCAAACGAAAGTAGCTTTATCCCCGGATAGTCACGTCACGAGAAAACTGTGTCTTCTTTTGTTTTGCAGCCGATTAACTTCGACTCGCCGAGGGGCGGGATAAGCCTGGTCACCGAGAAGGGACCGATCACCTCTAGTCGGTTACTGATTCAGAAAGCGATCGACAGGGACTCTGGATTGTACACTTGCTCGCCGAGCAACACGCATCCGAACAGCGTACGAATTCACATCGTCAATGGTAAACTTTAGCATGATCCTTTATTTAGTGTGTCTAGCTTCATTGCATTTTTATTCGTATTTTATGTTTGTTAATCCTCATTCTTTTAAATGGACGCTACATATCTCTTTAGATCGTATGGACATCAGTTTAGAAAATGATATTTAGTAACGGTATTAAATATCGTGCTATGCAATTTTCTGTTGAATTTCCCTGCGCGTGTGCATAACATATATTTTTTTACGTTTGTACATAGTCAATGGTGTAAATTTTATATCTTCATTTTCGTTTATTTACGTGCGAGCCACATAGCGTCAAGCACGTCCTGCCTCATTTCCACATTGCGCACAACTACTTGTACCCGATGTTCCGCAAAATTACCTGTAGGGTACGTACTCTTTTGAATGCAACTTGAACTTTGCTAATTTTAGATTACATTTGCATAACGTTAGTTCGAGATCCAATATCTAGGCTTACGTACAAAGTGACAATTAAGCGCGGAGTGTAATCTCGTAATTCTCGCTGTTGCTCACGTGAAACGTGTATACACCAAAGAACCGAGTTTTCGTAAACCGCATAATCAAAATGAAATCTTCGGTCACGGGCGTACAAGTTAGCCCTTTTACCACGACACGACGTAAGACAACCCGAAGGGGGGGGGGGGGGGGGGGGACGAGGAAACTACGCCGGAAGAGTTTGTCATCGCGGACGTTTCAGCTAGTTTCACCAACTTCGTGAAATTTCATTTACACGCCACTCAGACATATTACGAGGATGCTGTTCGCGCGCAATTTCACATGGGTAATTACGAGTGAGAGACTTTGACATGTTTATCATGACGTGAAGTCGATCGACTTTATGGGAGAATCAGGAAGTCATTAGTTGTTGTAATGTAGGAAGAAGCAATTTGGGTCTTCGCTATACCATCCATGTTACAGGATACAATTTGATTATTTTGTGAGACACTTGGAAGTGGAATTAATTTGCACGCAGGAACCTTGCCCTAGTTTTTAAATACATCCAATTACTGCTTGCCACGATCCTGGTTACAATAAATCAAGGTTGTGCGAGTCATCATTATTTAAGATAAAAACTGTAAACATCAAAAAGTGGTAAAACCATGTATTGGAATATTAGAAATATCCGACACAGCATTTTATAAATTATTGACACAGAGCTTACGGTTCGTACAACCTTAATTTGTATCAGCAGTTTAATCACAAATGCACATTGTATGAAAGTCTGATTTATATTCTGCGATATTTGCAATATCAGTTTTATGCATATATGTATGTACCTATAACAAAGGTTTAATTGGTCTTGTAGTTACATGAGGGAGCATGGGTAGAAACATCGCATCGTAAATTTTCGTTTGTTACAGAGCATCCAGCAGCGATGCATCATGGAAGCGGTGATAGAATGGCCGCAACTTTACACATCCTTGTTTTATTTACTTTAATAATAATTTAGCCTGTGTTTCATTTTCATTCAGAATTTGAATTCTTAGAAAATGTCAAATATTATTCATTTGAATCAGATTTATTTGTGTCGATAGAAATTCAAATATAGTGACAATGAATTTGTTTTTAATAAAAAACTGTTCATTGTTGTTAAAAAAAGTTGTTTCTTTATTGTGCGCTTTTGCTAGAAGAAATCTTCAATGAATTGCTGTTTAATTGCTTGAATTTGGTAAGTTGTTATTTCTGTTCCACAAACTTTTTACCACGCGCTTGTTCATCTTTCTCACTTGGAACATCGGATACTTAAGCTATAACAAGACTTGAAATTAAATTAGAGACTTGAGACTTATAACAATTGTACTTTAAATGTAAAGATACGTGTGCGAGTGATTGGAGTAGATGATGGTGTATCTGATGAAGTAAGTACTTCTTAATTTACAATCAATATGACATGTTCACATTTTTACTGAGAGTCCTGAATCCTGTCTATTAGCAACTGATTAAAAGTGTGACGTGTGACATGGAAGATCATATAATAGTTGTACTAACTTCTTGCGGAAGTTAATAGTTTTGTTCAAGTTCTTATGAAATCGTCAGAAAGCATTGCACGGAACTAGACTCTTTTTGTTACTCGAAATCGATGACCGAGTTCGGTGTTAGATCGTAGTGTCCAGCGGATTCGATTAAATTTTAAAATACGTTCGAAACGTTTACGATGAGCGAAAACGTCGACGTCGTCACGCGGCGGCGATCTAATAACGAACTCGGATTCCCCCACGACTCGCGAACTTTCGTCTTGTCTCCGTCGCCCGTGCCGCACCGTTTCGATACGTTTACCTCGAAGGGGATAAACGTCGAGGCGACTTTGCTATCTCGGCCAACTTGTTGTATTCTATTCTTGTCGCGAGGAAATAGAATCAACACCATCTAGAGAAATGTGTAGTCTTCCGTGTTCCCCATAATCGATTTAAGTACGAATCTTCATGTTGTCGAGAATGAAATTTCGAGAACGAAGTTACGTGAAGCGCGTGTATGTGCGTCGCATATATCAGAGCATAGCTGAACATTAAAGTGGGAGGATCTTTAATGAAACCACGTGCAAATCTATGTACAAATGTCACCGAAGACTTTTCCATTCTCCTTGTCAGATTTCAAGCTATTTATTCTCATTTTTCAAGTATATCGCGGAAAAAAGGTTATTTGGAAGCAATGAAAGAAACTCGAGAGGCTTCATTTTATAACATGATGTAACAAACCCTTCTAGGTAAACGAATAAGGACTTACACGTATGTATATGTATGTAATCTACTCCTCACCGCTGTGTTTGTGCGTGAAGTAATAAGAAGCAAGAATGATATTTTGTTTAGATCCGTGGGACCACGAGAGTTAAACAAAGACAGGAGGTCCAATTGTCCTCATTAACAAATACTGTTACAGAAAATTGTTGGAATTAATGTATGTAATGTTAGGAAACGAATAATTCGGGAATGTCCAAGCGAATGAATTTCTTTCGGTTACGCGTATCAATCTTAACGCGAATTCCGTGGTGTACACCTGTAACACGATAGCTGTAAGTTGTTTTTTATAAGATGCGAAGAGTAACGAAAGTCGCACGTATCTGTATACGTAAGTAGTTGTTGGTGAAATGGATCATATACGTTATTAATGTTAGTTGAAAATCAATCCTTCGAAGATTATAAAAATGTTCTCTCTGTGTAACAGATTTTTTACGGATGTACATAGTTAAGGACTTTATAGTAAAGATTACAATTCCCTGGTTGTAGCATATTTATTAAAGCAACAATGAAAGGAGTCTAAACTGTCCAATGTTATTCCTGAAAGTTAAGCTAAAAATTGATGCTAAAACTGTGTTTAAAGCGTAGACAACGATCCTGCGTTCTAAAATTCTATCACAATTTCATTCCATTTCAACCGCTCAGGTATAAAGAGTATCTCTGTTGAAAGAGGCCACCTAAATATCTCTTCTATTTCTTACGTCCTAAAGAGGCTAAATAGTTTCAAGGGAAACCTAGCCTGCAACAGAAATTTTTGTTAAGCTCATCGCTTCTGACTTTCTCTGAAGTCAACGACATTTTTGTGTACATTTTACATTGTATAAAACATACACGTGTGCTTTTAGTTTTTTCCTCTTTACTTCTCTTTCTCACTTCGCGTTTAAATCTAAAGGAGTAACGGAATTTACGCGGAACCGAAATCCGAGACGAAGATTGGAACACAATGAAAGAAAATTATCGAGAGCCGAGGCTGGTTTTTTCAACGGGAGAAACTGTTCAATTATATTCGGGTGAGAAGGCGGTCCTTTTCATCGGCAGGCCATTTTGGCCATTTTCTTTTCTCGTTTTTAAGTAACCGTCGACGTCGCGTTTTCAAGGAGCCTAGCCGTTTTAATTAATCTACCGGCATGGCAGAGCGGGTCGACGCTAATTACCCCTCTTTGCAGCGAGACTTTTTCGCGCGTTCTCCGCTTTGTAACATCAACCGGTCACCCTCTTCAATCTTCCGTTAGATTTCACCTGCCGTAGGCGTCTCCCTAGCCGGGGATCCCTTTTCTTCCTATTCTCCTGCCATTTCTCTGTTTCCGCCCTCCTTCCTCTCCATTTTCTCACTGAGTATACACTTTTTGTTCGGGGTTTAATGACGCGAGAGAATGCCCACCATAGGGATCGCGCTGAAATTCTATGATCCTTTGACTGTCCCGATTCCCCTTTAATTAGTTACCTCGGCGAAGGAACTTCCATTTCAATTAGTTATATCGTACGATACGACATGGAAAAACTTGACATTATAGTTCTGTATATTAAAAGATTTATCCCGTTCCATATATTTCAAATTCAGTTTTGAAGATAAACACGAGCGAACATTAAATCACACTTGCAGAGAATTCCTTATGAGAACAAATAAATTGATTTTAATCTCAAGTCAATGGCAAAACTTGAATACAAAGCTTAATTGTGATTAATTAATTGAACAACGTAATTGAATTTAATAATTACAGGAAAAGTTAAAAATTTAATTGCACGAACAGAAGTGGTTTACCTTTAATGAACGACACACTGCACTGACATCGTCGCTGCATTTATAACAAGAGAACTCAACTCGGGTGATGCACGCACCTATGTCAGGCGTGGTGCACGCTGCGCGCAGCAGGCACAGATTGAATCGCTCAGGCGTACAAAAACCGCCGGGCGGAACCGCAGCCAGTGATCAGCCCACAATTGATCATACGGTCTTAGATCTCGTACAATTCTTCGAACACGTATTGGATTGAAAATTAGTAACTATCTACAATAAAAATCGGCAAAAACGCTATGTGTACAGCTGGGTAATACAGAAGGTTATTCGAAAGAGAATAGAACTGATATCCATGCAAATCGAATCCGCGAATTGACTCCGACGGAGATAATTAAATTTACTGGAATACACGAACCCTGTTCGCGCGACTCGATTTAAAAAAAAAGAAAGAGGGTATAATTCAACGACGCGCCGCAGAGAATTTCCGCCCGTTTCGGGAAAGAGAATTCTATTATCCTATTTAATTATATCCTCTTCGCGGCCGGGTATCAGTTCGCGGGGAGTGAGCGAGCGAGCGAGCGCGCGTGAGTCATAATTTTTAATTACTCAGAGGGCGAGCGGACGTAGGGAGATTTTGAAAAATTAATCACGGCTCTCGTTCAACCCCGGATTCGTCGCGTTTTCATATTAAACGGACCGCGCATTTGCCGGACATCTTACGTTTTTATCAAACTCCGGGTGCGCGAAGGTTTTCATTTACCCGGTTAATACGCTCTCGCGTTAATGAATAAAATTTAATTAAAAAGTTACGGGGAAGTTCCGGTGCAACAAATAGAGAGCCGCGGCGAAAAGAAGTTCTAATTGGAAGGCGAACAGATTGTGTTCCGCGCAATTATTTTCCGAGGATCCCCCCCCTTTACTGCTCATCCTGTCTCTCTCTCTCTTTCTCTCACTCTCCCTTTCTGTGTTCTTTTTTATTTCCTCGCGGAGGAGAATCGTTGTTCGGCCGCGCATTAATTATCTCTCGCGAGCCTGGAACAGAAATTAATGACGATCGGTTAGTCTTGTTTGCCGGGTTCTCGCTTCCTCGAATAAAAACCCTCGAATCCCGCGTTGTACCTACGCTAGAATTCCTGGTTAAATTATACCGAGATAAAGATGAGCCAGTTATTATTTAAATCACGCTCTCTTCATCTCTCTCTCTCTCTCTCTCTCTCTTTCTCTCTAGCCAGTTTCTCCGTCCATTTGCCCCAAAACAGCGTAGACCTTTGATTATTATCGCAACGTGCTCTGAAATTTATCTTGCACCTCTTTTCATGAATAAGGTAAACGCTCCTGGCTGCGTAACTTCACGGTTTCATTGCGTTCTCAGCGTTAAAAATTATTGCTGAATTCTTCGTGAAGGGGATAGTATACTGTTCTCTAATAATGTTTCATTGCAGCAATCAATCCGAAAAATCCAAGCGTGCTTCTTCAGAGCCATTTTTATGCCGTCTAGGATGTATTGGCATCGGAGTAAGAAACAGAAAGCAAGAACGGACCGTATGATCTCACATGATATCGATGAGTCATTGTTACGTTACCGATGATATAGTAACACAGATGAACTGTACATTCTTCTGTATATTTTCGTTTCCCCCTTGGACTAACCCCCTTCCTTCGCTCTTCTATCTTTCTTCTTTTCCCCGGGAAAGGACGCTATGAAAAATCCCTCGCGAGGGACTTCTCTTCCACATCGTCACTTTACTCTCCTACTATCTCTTGTGTACTTTGATCAAGCTCTCTACAGTGACCATACAAATGGTAACTCCCCACTACTCTGCCTAAAATCTAGGAAATCCCTTGATGCAGCATTCTCATTCCTGAGACCTCCTGCTTTTACACGCTTTTCTACTAAAGACTACAACACCGGTTTCACTACCTTTCGACGTCTCCACCGACGAAGTCGCTACGGATCTGACCGGATACGGATTCAGCGGATCTAAGCTTGACACTGCGAGGAAATCCTAGCCTTCATCGCACTGATATCGGGATCAAGATATCATATAAGTGTGAGACTCGAGTGAAATATATAAGATACTGAGTTTAATAATAAACATTTATTAATAACGATTTGATTTAATCTGTTTTATAGTTATTATTGTACTGTGCTACACATTTGATTAATAAATAATCAAACAAAACAAAAATTAATCATAATAAACTTATTCGTATAAGCGTAATAGGAGATGGCTGGCGGACATTTCAATAACAGAAGTCCCTAATCTTCTGTTACAAAGGGTTTTGTGATGGGGGAGAAATCGTTGTTGTGTGTCGTGCCCATTGTGTTGCCCCAGCTTAGCAAAGCATATATGTATGGGTACTTCGTATATTGACCTCATTGCGATTATTTGGAAGCCACATCTACTATTTGAAACGATAAGCTTTCAAAGCAAATTATATTTACGAACAAGTAAGTACGATTTATATAATAACAAACAATAATTAATTTTGTCTCAAAATCTTATTCGAGTGTCGATCGTTTCATCACAGTAAGAAGTAACAGTCAGTGAGGTAGAATCGGCGTGGCGCGTGTCACACGCGTCCGAGAATCGACAATAGATGGTAGTTCGAACATCGTCGCCGATTCAGACAGTTAGTTTGAGGTTAATACAATGGGTCAATCAGTAGACGTACGCGGACGATGCGACGCGAGATCCACGGCAGCATTACTATTTGTAGCGTACATATGTCTGTAGGGTTGACGTTCCATCCATTGAAACCTACACGTCGGCTACCAACGCGTTCCACTCGCCACCATTGTGCCAGAAGTATCCCCCGCGAGTGGACATGTCCGATCATTACTTATCAATCGCGGACCTTTGATCGAAATTCTATCGTTCCAATTAGCGACGCGAGCCGTCCCTAAGCTCGACGCTCATCATCTGCAATCGATCTTGCTGAGCATCAATTCTCGCTTTGGTTTGGATCATCGTATCCCTAGTTAACTGACGCGACAATACAGATGTAGGGTAGATATGGGGGGTTACTGTATCGTTTGATATATTTTTACGTATCGCAATGCATATCAAACAATAATAATACTTTTTTATTAGTTGACTTGATATTGCTATTATTCTTGTGAGTATTGGCGATATCCGCTAAGCTCATTGAAACGTGTCTTTAGGTTTCATAAGAAATTTTAATTAAGATAATTCTAGGAAATAAATTGGCCAAGTTGTTTCTGAATGCAGATGAAGAATTTCCCGGGTCTATGTGTAGTTGAAGAAACGAATCGAAGCACCGAAAACCGGGTCTCGTCGAATAGAGTGTCCCAGTTAGCGAACCTCTCGACACACTCGAGAAGAGACGAAGTCGTCTCCGGTTACTCGTGGTTAACTTTCCCCGGGCTAACTTTTACCGGCTAGATCTACACAATGGATTTGTAAAGTTCAATTTAATTCTCGGGCGAACAGATTTATGTGTGGGACCGAGGCGCCACCCCCATTACGTTTAAACTGCTACTCTCGTTTCTTAATTACGACTACGGATCCGCTTTACGATTCGCATTCATCACGCGAGGCCCTTCTCTCCCCCTCGTAAGATGCTCCTCGCGAAAATATACCGGCATGAAACAAGACAGTGCCCCGCCGCCGTTTGTTAAGATGTTTAATTTCGTCCGTCTCCCCCGGAGCTATTTAAAACGGTTTCGGGCTGTAGGCCGAAACAGGAATTAAAACGGGGTAGGCTCAAACCTGAAGTTTCCGAGTTGTATACCTTTAAGTTTAAAAAATTAAATTCAGGGATTAAATCATTCTGTTATTGAGATATTAATTTAGAATAAAAACATACCTTAGTACTGAACTCGTAAGCAAGTCAACCTGTTTTAATAACGAGACTTCAATCAAAGTTATTAATGAAATTCCCAGTATAAAAATAGAGAAAATTATTTTGCTAAATTCCTGTTATTACAAGTGAAATTAACCAATTGAAACGGACATTTATTATTCTCTCCTTTAAATATTATACATTACATTTCACTTTACACGTTACATAGTTCTTTGGAAACAATCTTTCTCTAAATTATTTAAAATTCTAATGAATGCGTAAGCATCAGCAGTTTAATTACGATACACTCGCTCTACGTGATTTATGCACCTTCTAGTACGCTCGTTACGCTGTTCAAACAAGTCGTCAGACAACACCGTCGTCTTTAAACGGTACGACTAAAATTTTCTAGCAGTCGAGCGTACGATCTAGTTTCATCTTTCCCGTGGTTCCTCACAATTTTTTTTCCCAGAAAATTTATCTCCTTCGAGGAATGACAAGCTCCGCGCGAAATTGGATCGTGGTCCTCGCTAACGGGGTTGGAGAGGCCGACAACGGTCCCGCAGGTAAAGATCACGAACATCGCCGGATAAAAAGCAACGAAATAATTCCGACGCGAAGGAGGCAACCTCTATAATCCGCGTTGGGTTGTCGACACAAGACTATCCGTTACTTTGTAATGAACGCCGTCGCCGGTAACCAACGGTTCACGGTTGTTCGTTATAATTACTCCCTCGGTTCGCCCTCACACTGTGTATTTCTAGTTTCTTGATTCCGTCTCTACATTCTCCAGATATAATGATCATAGCACGAGAGTACTATTCATGAAATACGCAAGCTCAATTAGTTGTAAGAAAATCAATGTAAGCTGAACCACATTTTAATTATTCAACGTAGCGTTACAATTATCTCAAGTCGGGCACAAGTGACGGTGAAAGACACTCATGTGTAGACGTGCCGAATACGGGGTAACTGTGTTAATTACGAAACAGTCAGCGGAGAAACGAACAACTGTAATTGTCCATTTCGAGGGATAAGAGGTAAGAACGTAGCGCCTTCGAGCTTGGAAGTACCCCCGTGAGGGTGATCCCGGATTGTTTTCGCTCCTTCGTTACGTTACGTTCGGAAAAACACGTCGTTACATTCTTGCGTGGCGAAAGAAAAACCGGCGCTGACCCGTTTCAGAGGCACATCCCGGACCCTGCGGGAGAAGAAAATAGTCGACGAAATTTCCGCTGCCCGAGCTGCAAAAATCCCTCGACCCACTAATTATCGGCCGCACGATAATAAACCGGAGCCGCTGATGCCAGCAACTCGATTCCTTTATCCGGGCTCGCCTTTCGTTCTGGGGACGATCCGTCAGACCTCATCGGGTTCGCGTAATTCGCGTGCAGAGATATTCGTGAAAAATGTTTGTTACGTCCATTGAAAATGGGAGTCACTTTCGATTTTATGGTATTTGAATATGTTACATGTACAGGTGAACCAACCGTGTAAATTTTCTTTGTTTTAAGTTGGAGAAGGTTACGGTTCATAAATTGTGGATGAATAAATATTAATATATTGATCTTGCTAATTTTACATTTATATTCTTGGCTGGTATAACCCTGAAAATAATTAATATAATTGAATAGCGTCATGAGCATGTGGTCTACTGGACGAAAAGTCTGAGGTTAGTTCTAGTTCAGGGGATCTTCATCGACATCAGAGGTGAGATCTGTTCTCAACAGTTTTACGAAATGTTTTATTGCAAAGTGAACGATTTTATTTTAAGATAGACAATGATTACTAGAAAAACAAAAGTAGAAATAGCTCCCCTCCATGTCTTCAGATATGAAGGAGAAAAAAACCAAAAGAAGAAGAAAGAACTATCACGACTTTCAAGGCTGAAAGGCAGGAAATAAACAATTACTACTAGATAATGAGTGTAGAAATTAGCGATAAATTGGATTTGATTTTGAGCTTGTAAAACGTGAAATATACAACATAGAATCCATTGAAAAACGTTAGATCGTAAGGCAATTTCATGGACGATCGATACGCAACGCGTTGAATGCGCCGACCACTCGTTTCGTTCCTCGCGTCAAACGTTCTGCTAATTTGTTTGTTTTATTCGGCGCGGCACAGGAAACTGGGTCGCCGAAAAAAGAGAGAATGAAAAACTGTGCGACGGGAAAAAATTTTAATCGAGCGATGCGGACGGCCGGATAAAAAATACGACGGTTAATTAAAAATGTAAAAAGACCGAGTACGCGTTTTTAATATTAACTATAACAGAACGTAGCGGAACGCGGGCGCGGATTAATAATAGAATTGTACACGAGCCTGAAAACGAATAAAAGGACGGAGGAAAAGAGAAGATCGGTTATTCATTAGCGTTACGTCTATTCTTTTCACCACGCTATTTCCAGAGGATAATGTTGAGAGTGTAACCAATGCGTCGTACGAATACAGTTAACAGCAGGACTGAGTTTACACTATTTTATGTTGTATAACTTATTTGCAATCAGATCATGCGACCAGAATTTTTTAAAAATAGTCACGTTGATAAATTAACTAAATGCGCTAAAAATAGCGAAGAAGTTAAGATCTGCAAGCATCGTAATAAAAAATGTGAAGCTCAAACTTTTTAACTTTTTTATCTGGGTTTATAACAAAAATTTAATCTGTACGTTTTACCGGCATATTAATTAGTCAATCAGAGTTTATGTGAAATTATTTTTAATAAAAAGTATACCGACGGAAGCAGTATCTGTACAACAGCTCGTGAATAACCTCTTACACGCCAATTTTGCTTTACAGTGTATACATCATAGAACGTTTTAAATTTACATAACAAATAATGAACAAATTAACAAACCAATTGATTAAATGCGTTGATCAAATGTAATCTCAAATATATTTCCTTATTATTTAATTAAATAAAATATTTCTCTTTGAGAAACCACGAAGCTTGTCAAATTCACCCGCTACAAGCTAAATCAAATTACTATAATGCAAGTGAATTATTGGTCATTCGCGATGATCTATCAGATATTTTAATCAGCGATCAAATTTATGGGAACTGTCATCATAAATTTGTACGGTTTGTCTAAATTTTCAATAAAATGTCTCGTTACGCAATTTTTATTTCCATCTCTCATATTCGGATGTCGTAACGTGATTAATGCAAGATTGATCGTATCAAGAGGGCGTAAAATGTAATATTAAAAAAGTCGTCAATAGAACGGATGAATTCGATTACCGGCATTACGTATTGTCAAAGCGTGCGCGCGTTATGCATTTTTTTTTTTCTTTTTGTTCATTTCACGCGTATCTATGCAGCTAGTATAAATTAATCCGTGACAGAGCGTGCTCCAGATTCGAGGAGGAACAGGAACGTTTTGACAGATTTTGAGAAATTGAATAGTCGCGAATTATCAATCTTTCCCGGTGAAATGACGGTGGCCTTTCTAAAGCGAGTGGAGGCGCTGGCTCTCGTCGCAAATTCGTTTCCAAAAGACATTACGGCGCAGCGTGGCGTATCCAAAGTGACGCATTAACGAAAACTGGGTTTGTGTAATCTGCGCAGCGCGACACAAATTTCATATCGCGCTCACTCCCATTTAGACCATTTACCGCGCGCCATTTTCGCATGACGAGGACGCGACGACGCGACGCGACGTTCAGCGATGTTCAGAAAGCTCCTTTTGGTTTCGTCACACGCGGCCACGTTCGTAATAAATTTTAAAGCGCGGACCACAAACCCAGCGACCGAGCTCTGCGAACAGAAAGATACGACGCGTGTACGTGTAATATCGGTGTGCCGGAAAGTTTTTGGACTGGCTCGCTGCGTGACGCGAAACTAGTTAACAATAAGTAGATCCACTTGCTTCTTTTTTTTTAACTGAAATTGTGTCATTTTTTAGCAACTGGCATAATGCCGGAATCATTCGGTGTTCCACTCGACAAGAGTGGAAAATTTTCATTTTAAACGAGATACAGTTCTTTTTACTTAATACCGAAATTTTCGAGTACTTAGAGGACAACGCGTCCGGTAAATATGGCCATCGTTACGAAAGTGGTTTAATAAATTGTAATTCTCTTCTTTCGAATTCTGTACAGAATAGCATTTGAATAAACTAAATAACGTTTTTAAATTATGCAATATTCTAATTTTAAATTTTATTACAATGAATTAATGTAGTTTAAACTCAGTGGAGAAGTTCATGGCTTACACGTAAGATAGAGATATGACATTCTCCTCAAGATATTATTTAATCAGTCGTGTGCCCAGTAATGTCAGATATCCTCTCAATAAAATCTTCGTTATCTTTCACTCATTTTTCTACTCAATACGAATCCGATAATTAAACGTAATTACGCAAAAACGGTACGCTGTTTGAATTATTTCAGTATTAGTAGATCCTGCTTAAATAATATTCTTGAACGATGCTTAGCACGGATAATTAAAATTTTACTACAAACGTGAGACCGCGTTAGCTGCGTTTGTATTCGAATTCACAGTGGGCTGAGCTTTAACTGAAAGCGATTCTTTCGACTGCGTCTGCCGTAGGTAGTTAAGAATGCCGGGACGGCCGGTTTAGTCCGTGCCGGGCGACGTTTATGACCTCCTTAATCCGTGGTTCCATTAACGGCCAACGTACGCCGCGACAAAGTGTAGCGCATTAGCGCAAAGTCAACCATAAAACTTCGCGGGGACTTCGCTTAACAGCTATCGCATCGGTTCAGGTTGTTAGCATTACCTTCGCCAGAGCCGGACGCGATCCTTCTCGTTCGCAGTTATCCGCCTTCGTAAATACAGTCTCGTTTATAAATTTTCGAACAAGTTCGGGCGCTAATCCGAAACGGTAAAAATCTGTATCGAGTACAGGGACGTAGTAAATCCCCAGCTGAAACTCTCAATTGTAAATGAATTCTCTTCGGATTTCTTAATCCCGTTAAATTTCAATTTGTAGCAGCAAAGCTGGTTGCAACAAGGGAGCGTGCTTTTCTTACTCTTCTCACATTTACTGTCGCGCTTCAATTTAGAAATGGGATCAACTGAGATTCTCAAATAATGGAATTTTCATTAGAATCCGTGTAACGTTTCTATTAAGAGAGCTCAGCGTTACTGCGAAACAAATATGAGAAACGACGTTGGAAAAGACGGGAAGTAGAAGAATCCGGAATGGCGGTATTGCACGTAGTTGCATGTTTCACGTCGGACGCGGTGAAGCAATTATTTCACCCATTGCCGTATTCAACCCTTTACGGGCGCAAGTTTCAGAACTGCTCGACGTGCAAACATTTTCGCGCTCTCCGGCCGTTTTAGCGGGCGGTCGGCGTGGGGAGAGGAGCGCTCGGGGCCGGGAGACTTGGCTGATTTTCAATGCGGACGACCAAGTTTCTCACCGGGCCGCAATATCCTCCAGTTATTTAACATTTATCATGCCACCGAGCTGATATCCGTTCGCGGTTAAGCGAAAGTTACACTGGAAATTAGACGACTTCGAATTTCCGCCCACGGCCCGTGTAATTTCGGAATTGTACCACCAGATGCGACTGGGCCCTCGGGGTGGTAATTCAATTTCGGTGAAAGTATGCGTGCATCGTGAAGTTAAATGTCTACTCTGCGGGTTATTTAACATTGTAATGCTTTTTCCTGTGTCTTAATGCGATTTTAGACTCTCTCGCATTTGAAGCTAAAATCCAACTGTGTTGTAAAATTTAACGTCAGTATACACAATTACAGCTTCTAACATTAAATCTGCTCTAGGTCTCATAGACAAAGATGCAACAGTTATAGGTCAGGTTTAAGCCTACCAAAAACTGCGAAAGGTATGTGACCATGATTATGAAAATCGTCTACGTCAAAATGTAAAAAATGAGTTAAAATAATTATTTCAATGTATAAGAAAATTCTAGATTAAAATGTTACATAATATATTCGTTTAATTCATTCAAATACGATATTTGAAATATCTGGAAACAAGAAATCCATGAGTCAACCACTTTCATAATTATCAGGCCACATTGGAGTATAAAAACTTACACATTAAAAATCACACTTAAAAAGCGTTTCAGAGAATTATATGAACCTTACCTCTGTGCAGATTATTTTTTCTAAAATTTGATCGTTTTAAACATCAGATTTCTTGAACACTCTTGTGGCTCGTCGAACCTTAGCTTATCAATAGCTAAACGATTGATGCTGAATGAAAAACGGATCGACACGATTGGTCCTGCGCGGCGTTCAATCGCTTAACGGCGACGGAGAGGAATATCGTGCGCGTGCATGCAATCAGAAAAGTCGTTGAATTTCTGGGAACGGAGATCGGACGGGTGGTGATTGATCGTGCGGTCGGCTTAAATGAAGTGACTGACCGGCCGCCGGTTCGTAATTATCGAGAGACTCGGTTAATTGGCTTGACCGACTACGCCACGCCGCCCCTGCCATTCTCAACGTTGTAATTTAAAGTAATGCAACCCGGTTTCTAATTAGCCGTTCTCCATGTTAAACGTTCGAAAAACCGTGCAATCGTGACGTCCGCGCGGAATTACGCGCGCGATCCACTCCCATGATTCCCCCTCGTCCGTTCCTTTAATCGTTAACCCGTGTAACGCGGAAATATCAGATTATTCCGCGATGAAAACGCTTGTTTCCTTTCTATCAACGAAATCGAGTATATTACGTATCCGTGCAAGCATAAATAATGCGAAATCTATCTCACCGTGATAATGAGCATAGCGTTTTACTTCATTGCGTTCATTTACTGAAATAAAACGCAGTTATTTCGTAAAATGAAATTGTATTAGCAGCGTAGCATAATTAAGTTATCGAAAGAACGAAGCATAGATTTATTACTCTGAACTTTGGTCCTCTAGGGTATATCCGTAACTGATTTATTGTCCCAAATACATACATACATATATAGAAACGCGATGCAAGTAGAATAAACTAGTCTTAGTCAGACATATTAGGATAATATTCTATATCGGTTATCTTGTATCAAATCTTGCTTTATCTTCATATATTCTATTATTCTATTAACTACTACAAATTTTATTATTAATTAAAAAATCTTATACGAATTTTAATACAATTAATAACAATGCATAATTGTATCTGGCGCTGTGGCAGAGATGAAAGCAGATCGATGCATTGTAATTACGTATATAATTGATATCTCTTTGAATTAAATACCGAATTGCATGAATTTCTGGACGTATGTTCATACGCGTCGTTTTTGATCGTATTGTCAAAAGATAAAGGGAAGGTGACCCGCGGGGAATGAAAATTTATTTCGAATATTTCATGGGTATTACTCGGCTGTAAAAGCAGTCATAACTTCTCGCTCCTCGTGATCCAAGCGTCAGACTCAAAGGCCCTGCACTTTAAATTGACTTTTGACGGAATTCATGCAAAACGGATATTTCTGATTTGATATACCTACTCGGAATAACCGAGTGCGCCCCGGACTCGGCCAGGCGGAGTTTCATCCAATATTTTTTTAAAATCCCTCGACCCCCCATGAACAATTTGATATTTTATCTGAAAAATAATTTTATTCTCGCCGACGATTTATTGCTGCGTTTTAATAAATCCCGACGCGAGGCCGTCGGTGGAAAAATTTTTCATCGGCGCTCGCGGAAAACCGTTGGACGGGCCTCGTTTTTAACAGTCGCCGTTACATCTTATCCAACAATTCCGGAATATAATTTCTTTCCCCGCGGCGATTCTTCTTGCGCCGTTGGCCGTGAGTAAACGCGCGCGTGCACACGTCCGCCGGCCCGATAAGACCGATCATAAGCTGCCCTCATTAGCATCGGCCTTCCCGCAATTCGTGGCGTTGGACTAATGACGCAATTAAGATCTGGACATCTCCGATTAATTAAATCGTACGTAGGAAAATGATCGTCGAATAATTTTACGCCACGAAATTCGCTTTACATTCGGTTAACAGTATTTTCGAAAGATTCGTACGACGAACGGAAGGAAAAATTTTCGCAGTATTAATTTGATCGTTCGAGCGTAAAAAAAATAGACGTGCAACTAGAACGTAAGCAAATATGGGAACCAATTAAGAATTAACAAACAGCGAACGCAATAAATAAAGAATTTCAGGAAAACGATAATATCTGTTTCCGCGATCGTATTGGTTTTCATGTGTCGGGAGTTGGATTTTTCCTGCTATTTTATCAGAACCAGCGGGCGTGCAGTGAGAACAGAGAGAAAATTTAGAAAAACATTGAGAACGTCATATACGCGGCACCGGCGCGGGCCAGTATAAACGGAACGTAGGAAAAACGAAAACAGGATCTACCGGAAACAGTTAGTTTGCTCGGCTGTGATTTGTTTCACACCTAGTGCAACTTATTTCGTCCTGCGCGAAATTTTCTTATCCTACCGTCCCTATCTCGTTTCATCCGCGTAATAAAAAAATAATCTATGCGTAAAACATATTCTTGAGGCCTATTAGAATTTAGCCAAATTCATTTTTTACTTAATTCCTTTACTGGTTGTTAATGACTCTCTTAGTTCAGGGATCATTAAGAATACAAAAGGTAGAGAATGATGAAGACTGCTTGGCACTTACATGTACGATACATGGAGATCAATTTAACATGGAAGAAATTGAATATCGACTTTCTCAAAGTCATAAATGAAAAAAGTTGTTCCATATTTTCAACCCATTTTCTCCTCCTTTCTCCATTAACCTCCTCAAAGATTGTTTCAGCAATACTCACAGTCAGATACATACACATACAATGTTTCTTAGTGTTAATGATGTTATAATACGTACACAAAATATGCGTATACATTAATATAATTATAATGCAGTAAAAATTTATTCCACATTTTCAACATATTTTCTGATGTACATATAATCATCTGCTCAACGATTGTAGCAGTAAAATCCACACTGCGTATAAATTATATACATGCATAAGATTTCTCAACTAATGTTACAATAGGTACTAAGAATATGTATGGACACCGATGTCGTTGAGTACACAGAAAAGGAGCGAAACGCAAATAATAGGTTCGGTGTCTATCGAGGGGGGCGGATAGATTCGTCGCGGTTTAAGAGTCGTGACACTTCAGGGACTCGCTGTCGCGAAATTTACGAAGTGAAGCGTGCGAGCGACGTGTTCCCGCAGATGGTAAGATATCGTGACTGAAAATCGATGCCCGCGTATCGCTGAAAACGTCAACCCGGGTAACGCGTAACGCAACGTTAAACGCCAAACCGATAGCCTATCTCTTCGTTTTCGGGAAAAATTGCGAATTCGGCAAAGGAACTCTGGTTCCCATGGATCTTCCGGTTCGCTCGTTTGATCGCTCCTATCCGCTCTCCGCGTTTTCGTATTCCCTCTCCGCCGAGTGGTTCCCTGTTCTACACGCGAAACTTTTCGTCTATCGCGTAGATCGGATGAACGGAGGCGTACGAAGGAAATTGAATAACGCCGGAAGGCGATTCTCTGCTCTCCTGCACGGCATTCCTTAATAACCAATATTTTAGAAAGGATGAATCTTACAGGGCGGCAGTTCTATTTTTGCTGAAGCTCGCTTGAAAATAAATTAGTTGATACGTGAGCAGGCGGAGTTAGTACCGTGAATGCAAAGAATCACAATTTTTCTATTTCAACCCTCACGGTTGGTTAGAAAAGTTAATGTAATAAATGGGAGAAATCAAAGTATTACTCTGCGGTAGATATATATTGGTGGAAGGAAAAGTTCCCATGCATCGTTGGCCCTCAGTAAACAACCAGATTGAACTGAACGTACAATACGTATTGTAACCGTAACACAAACACGTATCACAGATTTTGTTATTTAATATTGATAATATGAATTACGTAGTAGGGAAAACGGGTTACATGATCTTTTTTTTCATGATCATTGCCTGTTCCTGATCGCTAGAAAATGAAAACACTGCGTTAAAAAGTTGTGTCGTGCAGTCGCAGGATATCGCCTATATTCATTGCATCACAAATTCGCTCTTCGAACTTGGCCGGTAGACACACCGGCGATCTGTTTCAAAACTTAAAAGCACGAACTTAACATTTGCAATTTCTTTACAAGTAAATCGAAAGGCATAGCGTGTATCGTAGTTCACAGATCCTCCCATCGGATTCGATGATCAGATTTCGGCTCCCCTTTACACGTTTTCAAAAAGAAAACAAAATATACCGTACCTCGTACCTCAGTACACAGTCGACAGTTGACACGATGCGAATACACTATCATCCACAAGTGTTCAACTTTGAATTTCCAACAATGTGTTTGCCGCCTTATGAAAATTTCAAGATGATCCCCATTTTTATGATTTGTTGGGTAAAACGCGTCAGACTTTCTACCAAATTCAGATCTCCGAACGAAATTTGATTATAGAGCTTTTTGTTCACTTGATTGGAAGAATAGGGATTGTATCGCGCAATGAAGTAATTTTTGTTCGATGTTTTAATTCTTTGATATTTGATTTTTCAGTACTTCAAGCCACGTCTTATTCGGATACGTTTTATTAGCTGTCTTACGGGAAAATATTTGTGGAGGGTAGTGTACACCGTGGATGGGTAGCCGTGTATCGGCTCCGGGGGCGTTCGGGAACCGCGTCATGAAATATTCAGGATACAAATGGCACGCCGAATCCGATCACGGACGCCCCGGTTAATAAGAAACTTTCGAAACTCTAATGCATTTAAATTGAGTCGTATACCGTCTCTCGCGACACGCGCGTTTAGTTACGCGCATTTTGATCGCCGGGAATCGCGTATTCGACGTCACTCATCGCTTATGAATATTCCGTTCATCGATATTCGAACCGAGAGCATTCCGACTTCACGTTCATTAATTTACTAGTCAATTTTCTACGACAGGCTGCAGATCATCTTTGCGATCCACAAGATTTCAAGGTGCTTAGAAGTCTATTACATTTCTGTGTCATTTTTTCCAGTGTGAACATCCATATAATCTAATGCTGTCTACTAATTCATAATGCAAACTGATCTAACTAATAAATTTCCGTATATAAATATGCATGTATAATTAAAAATAACATGTACATATTAGTTTCTACCCGAGGCTATTAAAAATGAGAATACTACACCTAACAAAATAACTCTATAAAATAATATATTAATATTTAAGGATGGGCCCATAATGCACATCGAATCCATAAAATATGTAGTTGAATTATATTAGATATTGTTTCCAACAGGAACTAATTAGATCACCAGTTACCAAGCTTCAAATATGAAGCAGATCACTATTAAAATTCAATCTTCATATTTGCAATGTACATCAGAAATTGTTATATCTGGTTATGTACATTGAAATGGCAGTGATTGGATGGCAGTGATTTGATTTTACGGCGTGCTCTGTTACTGTTGGAAATTTTAAGTGGTTAACAGCTAGAAACATCGCCGTAGGTGTGTTATTCCGCGTCGTGAGTGTCGGTAGTATATTAGCCGAAGTTGATCTAACTTCCAATTTATCCCGGGGTAAAACGGTGCATACAATTGTTGCACTCTGTTGATGGGGGAACGTTAATAATTGCCCAGGCAGGCCGATCGAATAAACAAATCATCAACCAGCCGCGAACAGCTCGTTTCTAACAAGGCCGTTTCCAGATGGACTCGCTTATAAACACATACCCGCCTCTATTAATCACGTGTTTCGAGGGTCGGTCGAACGCATTAATTGAATGAATCGATGTGTACCTTTACGTGAATTAATCCGGGCAGTGATTCGTTAACACGGAACAGTGAAGGCGTTTCGCGGATCGCTGGTACCATTCAAGGAACAGTCGTGCGCGCTGTACCGTCGCTTGTACCACTTAGGGTAGATGTCGGATTATAGTATGGAATTAACATAATTTCTTCCGCGGTTTCATTGAATTAAACAGAATTTTCAGTCTTTAATGAATTTTCAGTTTTTAATGAAATAAAAATTAAGCAGAGAAATATTTCTTATTTAAAAACGTTATTTGGTAATTAATACAATTAAATATCCAAGAGTATTTAAAACACTAAATAACGACTTCGTAATAAATGAAGAAACTTCATTATTACTTAATGCACTACTCTTATGTATCTTAACATATAATAAATATATTGTAAATCCGCGTATCTCCCCTAGACGCGGCTCGACGGTTTCCTACGTGCTCGCTGCCGCAGGTTCGGTTTTCTATCGGTCCGTCTCTTGGCCGGTGTTTCCCTACTCCCGCGAAAGTTCCTTGATCCCGAGAAGCTACGAGAAAAAGCATTAGGATGCTTCGAAATTTATTGCCAGAAGGCTTAACGGATAAGCCCGAGGAACAGGATTCGAAGCGCGTTATCCCAGGGAAATGAGTTTAGTTCGGAGCTTCCTTGGCAACGTAGCGCATCCACCGACTTTAGGGGATTTCTTACTTTTATGGGGAAACGCGTAATCGATGGGTACATATACGTACCAAGTGTGTTGTCGAAACTACTGTTCCCATCTATTAATGCCTCGATGCTATTCACTATAAATACTTAATCGTATAAACTATTTCTATTCCCATCTATTAATAGAAGGTATCTCAAGACTATGCCACACATTGAATAATTACAGAGTCGGTGTTTATCAAAGTACATTTTATTTTCGCAAATTATAGAAGACCAGTTAATAATCTTCAAATTTTGACTA
Organism: Ceratina australensis; assembly: GCA_004307685.1. Taxonomy (NCBI): domain Eukaryota; kingdom Metazoa; phylum Arthropoda; class Insecta; order Hymenoptera; family Apidae; genus Ceratina; species Ceratina australensis. The sequence goes on along the minus strand of SHCU01000575.1, from coordinate 5,238 downwards.
TTCTCATAATTATAGGTACGTATGAGGCTTGAAATATGTGATAAGGAGACGTAACGTATGATGCGTATCACGGTACACGCGTGTATGCACAACCGCGTGTTTACGTCTGCAACCCGGTAGCAAATTAAATCGGATCTACCTTACGTTTTTCTTGTATTTACGCAGCTAGGTGTGAAATGCTTTCCCGCACGCATCCTCGCGTGCCTCGAAACT
>SHCU01000574.1:59164-72238 GCA_004307685.1 Ceratina australensis | reverse complement strand
ACAAAATTTATCCAAATCTTTGTATACATAAAACGCAATACTTGATATCATCATTCAATTGATGGATAAAACTAATTGTTAAAACTGGTTTATAAAACCGATATTTCACGAACCTTGTAATACCCAAACTTGAAGAGAGACTTGGGAGGACAACAGGGTAATCAATACTTTGTGGCACCTGTTGAGAGTGCCCCTCGGAAGAATAACTATCACTAGGCATACAGGTTCGGATCTGTCAATCGATAACGGGAATCAGTTTACCAAATGGGCTCTGTGTTATCAGGGCTGGTATCGGAGAGCCTCTCGAAAACAGGCCTGGGCGTTTCCGCAACATGGCTGGACCGAGCGAAATGTTTAATCAACGCTCATTCTACGTCGTTCTATCGCCCTTCGTTATTACGGCGAACCCTTTTGACCGGGTCAAATCACACAATTAGACGTACCGCACTGATTGGCTCCTAAATCAGTGGCAAACTCGGTTTCGGCAAATAGTGTCAAAACCTTGCCCGGGGACAAACGCTACGCTGCTTAATCGGGATTGATTCGAATTAGGGTCGGACGCGGTAAATAGACTGTGGCTGCAGTTACTTAAAAATTCTAATATTCCAAGATATAGTAAATGATAATTGATTGGACTTGTTATGGTTCATTCTTTCTTTAACCCTTTCGCTCCGAGTTATATCTTAATTTTGATAAAGAACTCTGAATTGATAAATGAAGTTCTGAGATAAAAACTGACGTCGTGACAAGCTCAACATAAGAATGCAAAGAATATTTAGTAAGTTTCTGTTGATAGCTGTTGTACTGTAAAATAGATCAATGCTAAGAAGTCGAATGTCATAAATCGGCAATTAATAGCAGTTATACGACGTGAATCGGAGCAGATCAATCGTCTAATCTTGGATTTGCGACAAGTTCCAATGGATTAAGCACGAGTTAATCGGCGTTAATTGATCGATGGTACGACACCCGAAGAATCGACGAACCTGTTAGGAGGAGCAGAAGCGGTTCTTCCGCGTGAAATGTCACTGCATTATAATTTAACTTCTGGACCGAAGCAAACTCTAAGGATATTGCCAAGAGACAAATTCTGATCGATGGGACGAGTTTTTCAAAAAGAAAAACCGATGCAAACTTCATAATTCTGTCCAAATGATTGAATGATCCATACCATTCTTCTCAATTAAAATGAGACATCTATCTTCTGTGTATTCATTGAAAATTCTCAACGTAATACGTTATTGAGTGTTGAAGCCAGAACTTTCTACCTAGTTAAATCTTCAAACTCCATTAGCTTAATATATCTGCAATACGAATTTCTCTAAAATGATCAATAGCAGTTTAAAATGGTTATCGAAGAGTATCGAGGAACGAGTTCATAATCCATTAGATTATCTGAAAAAAATGTAAATTTTCCAATAACTAAAAAATACTGAATGGTCCTGACACGCAAGTTGAAATGTTTCAAATGCAGCGATTGATTTTAAAATGAAGAGATTTATAAACGTTCGTTAATCCATGTGAATTTCAATTTTCCAAGAAGTCGGAGAGAACGAATTGAACGATTTTACATAATTCATTAACCGGCCATTGTAGAACGCGTTCCTCATGCTCTTATCGATTCCAGGGATCGTTAATTGCGTCTGTCGGATCGATGACACAAAAACTGCACCGGCCTTGTTTCGAGCCCACGAGAATTAATTGGCACAGGTGGGAAACGCGCCCGGTGGGATCGAACTCATCTCGCGCCGGTGTTACTTTTGGATTTTGACCGATTAAAGCTACGACTGCGACCGGTGATCGATGGCTATTTGCCCTGGCAGATTGGCTGTTGTATTCTCTGCCGTCTCGTTACAGGAAATTCGCGATTAGTCCCAATTACAGGCTATCGATTCGATTATTAATTTCCTGAATTAAAGCGACATTTTTTCCTCCACAATCGTTTATTTATTGTCTATTGTTTTCTGCATTTCTCTCTGAGAAAAATGCATTTTAGTCCCTGAAAATAAATGATGTAAGCTGGAAAGATTTAAGAAAACAGCCGCAAGAATTTTTCTTCATTCTCAGGTAGCTCCAGTCTTATTGTAATTTCTCTTGGGAGGAGAATATAAAACAGTTTCCTTTCGTTTTCTCAATTACACTGCCCAGAGGAAAATAATTGCTGAATACTTTTATTTGTAAACGGACAAGTGTATTTCTCTTATGAACCTCATTCTATTTTTTAACATCATCATTTATATTGTATATTCATCAGCGCTTCGGTATACTGCAACTTTTGCAATTTAAATTTGTCATGATGCATCGATTTTGTATTGAAATACTTTTTATCCATTTTATTCATTTATCCAACATTAGAATACCATTTTGCATGTTTGAATTCGTAAACGTTCGGGGTACGATAATTACCATAGCGGTAGTGTGCTGAACTATAAAATGCAGACCTCGTTAAAATTCAACGTCAACCGTGAAACGTGATCGCACAACAATTTCGAAGAAAAATCATTCGGCTCCTGGAGGAATCGAACGACTATCCGGAATGCAAATATTATTTACAAGAACCTGGGTGTCTGCCGAGTTTGAAGCAAAGATTATAAAACATGCTTGAGTGGTTATTTTTTAACAGCTAATAATTTCTTTAATACAAGATTTTTATAACACGTATATAGATGTTAGGTATAATGATTTTTTTTACCGAGTCATCATGCTGAAACAATTTGTTTGAAATATGTACGATTAATGTTAGCTGCACTTGGGCGAAGTTGACTTAAATAGTTTGCGCCTTTTTCATATTGCCGCGTAAAGCTGAAACGTTAGAGCTGAAAGTGCTTTGAAATAATTATGAACGCTACGTTGAGTGGTGTAATATTGTTAAAATTTTTACGCAGCCCCCGAGCGAACGCTAAACATTCGAGAGCGTTATCTCGACGTGGGTTACGGGCAGAAAGTGGCTGGCCGTACGATCAGGCCGTAAGAGAGGCATAATTTGGAGCGCGATAAATCCAGTGGATCTTAAAAATGTGACTCGCGAAATCGTTTGATGATCAATAAAAAAATATATTGGGAACATGACATGATTTTTTAAAATCCGATGGCGCAGAGGCTCTCGAGAAAATGATCAGAGAAATCGTTTCGTCCTCGGTAAAAAATGTATTCGAGGCATGACATGATTTGTGAAAATATGATAGAAATAGAAGGGCGCCGTGCGAATTTATAGGCCTTGAAAAATTTACCGAGGTCATCGTTTTGTAGCCATAGACATATTGAAAACGTGACGATACAAAACTGTTTGAGATAATTTTATCACAGATATAAATTTTTCATTTCTATAAAAAAGTATAGATACTACAATGAGAGAATTTTGTAATTTTATGTATTAATAATTTTATTTTACTGAAACGGGATGGAATTTTCGTTCGATTAAAAAACGATTCGAAAATGTCGCGTATCCAATATCAGGTCTTAAGTAGATAAGGTCGGCGCTTAGTCAGACGGTCGTTTCTCACGGAATTACTGACATTACCTTAGGATTACCGTATCGCACGCTCTTTCTTACGATTCTATCTATCCCGCATAACGTATAGCCTTAGTTGATTTTCAATCTCTAAGGATCACTTTTGCTTATACAAATTCACTTGGTTAAGCAAACACACTTCTGTTTCTCTATGCTTCCATAAAGAATTTTTTATTAAAATTTAATATTCGTTCAAAATTCCATCAATTTATTTAAAAAATCTGAAAACAATTCATCACGTGTCTAAGGAATTTACGTTAGAATTGATTTGATGAATCAAACAATTCTTTGTAGGAGATATTAAAATATTTTTGTACAAAACTCGGATATGCATAAAAGATTTTTATTACGCTTCCACGTCCATTCAAAATTTTGTTCGGTGTATTTATACGTATCGGAAAGCAATTCATTCTAGACTATTTTAAGATATTTGTATAAAAGCTTTTATAACATATAAGATATGTATTATACTTCCATGTTCATTCAACATTACATTCGATGCAGTTAGTTAGCATTTCTGAAAACGATTCATTATATAATATTTCGAGATAGTTTTACAAAATCTTTGATATTTATTAAATTCCATGTTTGAGATATTGATATTGATTCAACACACATATTGTATTGTATGAACATCGTAAAACCTAAAGTGCAGATAATAACTGCGAAGAGAAAAAGGAAGCGTATAAGCGTTGTTTTCCAAAAGAATTACTGGCAATCGACCGTGAACGGGCAGCCATATTTGAATTCCAAGTTGGTAGTGACCAGTCCGGTCCCGTCCCCTTTAACCCAAAGAGAAGGGAACTCGATTGTTTTCCTCGTTTTCTCATCCAAGGACGAAGGACCCAGCGGCGTGGGCGACGATGAGACGGTGAAATAAACCGGAAAAACGTGATCGTCCCGGATGAAAAATTGGATCCGTTCACGGCGCCATCAGAAAATCAAAATTGGGTGAAAAATGATGGAAATTCAATACGCGAACTTATATTAATTTTTCTACGTCGAGAAGAATTTGTTCATTTTTATTACACGGTGTACTGTGTACCCTGTGCAACCGTATGAAAAACGAAACGAAAGGGTAAATATGAAAATGCGTATGCGAGAGCAAACAGAAAATCGTCAGCTTGCATGCTGTAATATTTAAATGTAAAAAGAATATTTTATTTTACCTTTGAAATGTTTTATTCCAAGGAATTCTGAATCTATGATTTATGTTTGACAGAAAACATACAAGGTGTTAACGTATTTAAATTGATTGAATATAAAAATTGATCGAGGAGAGAAATGTTTGTGAACGCAGCCAAAACGTTAGTGGCGGTAATCACGGTTAATATCGAAATTGGAACGTCCCTCTGGACCGACAGGCATCAGTGGAAAATTTCATTAAATTCGATATTAAATCGCAACTGATTTAGCGTATGGGTTTTAATTTTTAATATAAAGCGCAGCGCTGGAGGATTTCCATTTTCGTCGCCCGTATAAATCTCACAGGTTGGTCTTTATAATCCCCGTTAGGTTCGCCTTCCAGTTTTTTTCATGCGCTGAGTTTAATGTTTATTAAAACGAATGTTGCCCGACGGAACGTATTACGGAGGGAAACGCTTTGAGCAACTTTTTCCTTTCTAGTGGCTCTCAATGGGATGAACTAAGAAAAATAGAGCCGAGTCGCCAAAATAAACAGCTGAGGAAAGTCGACAGCTTTGTCAATTCTGCACATGAATGTAACCGGTTACACGTACACTTGTTGCCCTGATAAACAGCGGGAATCAACGTTTAGGACAGATTCATTTTCCCAAGGAACAGGAAGTAAAAGGAAAAAATCGTTTTATTAAATTCGTTGAAAAAATAAATATTAATACTTATGTATGAAATTGTAAAAAATAAATAGACAACTATTAAATTTCAACACGTAAAAGCTTCGAGGAAAATCTGAGAAAATACTTGATAGAATTAGTCCCTCGTGGATCGAATCAAATCCTTCATCTCTCCCTCAGTGCCGGGAGAATAAATTCATCATCACTTTTTGATTTCTTGGAATCTTATGTTTGCCTCAGGTTTTAAGAATTCGAAACACTCGTCAGAAATTTATTACTTTATTAGTAATTTTAATTGTCTAGAAATCTCTCGATAAAATATGAATTTCTATTCGTGGATATCTCCAACGAAAAAATATTTTGTTCGGTGGAATTTATTTGCTAAAATGTCTTTTAATCAATCTCGCCCTACGCACAATGGGAGTGATTGATGGAACTAGAGATGCCCATGTATCCGATATTAATTTAATTAAAAAGTTGATCGACGCTGGAAAATTGCCACGGCTTTTGCACTAAACGGTATTACATTTTTCCAATTTTTAAAGTGAAACCTGTCACCGGGTTACAAATTCGGTATAAATTTATTTCGAGAGCGAAATCCCTATTGTTTACGCGCATAGATAAGAAAAAAAAAACATCGACGCGCGATAATCCGATTTGTCGAGCTAACTACAGCTAATTTCTGTTTGCGCGCTCTTAGCTTGCCTTGTGACCCAATTATTTTGATAATTGTTTGCCGAAACTTCTTCCTTTTCCCATTTGAGGGAGTGAACCAGTTAAGGGTAATCAATTGTGATGAACAGGAAGAAGCCCCGAATGTCTAATACCTTCAGGCTACTCGTAAAAAAATTTTACGAATACCCGATCCTTAATTTCTAACTTTTAAAAACAAATTTTTTATGTTTATATTCAATATTAAATTTCTTACCAAAAAAGTGTATTAATTATTTTTATAAGGTATGTTAGGAATTTACAGAGAGGATAAATGTTCAGAGGGATGTAACTACGATGTACATTAAAAATTCGCTGTTATGTTAAATTTTTATATTTATATTTAATATTAAATTCTTTACCGAAAAACTGTATTCAATATTTTTATAAGGCGTGTTAGGAATTTACAGAGAAGATAAATGTTCAGAGGGGTGTAACTACGATGTACATTAAAAATTCGCTGAGATAACAGTCTCAGGAGATGGGAATGTAGTTTACACGAGGAGAAACGTATGCTATTAAAAGTAGTAAGTGTGCCAATATTTTTTTCACAGCGATGTGGAAAGGTATGAGTAGCTGAGTGTGCCTCAGGGATCATCCCCTTGGGAGTTTTCCCCTTCGCGTGGATACATTTTTGGGATGATATCAGGACTAGGATTATAATGTAGGGGATGAAATCATTTGTTAGGGGGTTGTTACGATATTAATTATACTTGATGGAACGTGATAGGATATATTTTTTGTTTAAGTCTAACGAAATAATCCTGTGGGATAAGAAAAGATTGATGGGGACGAAGTATAAGAAAAAGTAAGTGGTGCACGTCAACCATTAATCAAGCAAAATCTCTTAATAACATCAATTGGAAAGAAGCTTTGCTTGCTAATATAATTGGAGTTTGGAAACTGATTGACTATTACTATATAGTGATTTCGAGAATAACAGAAATAGATTAAAAAATAATGTAAAAAAATGTATTAATTTGTTGCAATCTAATTGTGTTTGATAATTAACAATTTGCTATTATGCATTTGGCTTGAAAAAAAGAAACAATTCTATTTGGCGAAAAGAGGTTAACAGAAGTAAAAATAAAATGTAGTTAAGTAGTATAGATCAGCCATAAGTCAGACACACTGTCAACTTCCCTTCTGCCGTTCATTAAAAATAGAATTTGCTTACTAATATATATGGAACGAGTACCAATCGTCTCGATATCAATATCTCATGCAAGCGATGAATTTCTGGAATGAACAGTTCTTGGAATTTAAAGGTCAGAACGTCGCTTCGAACCGTGAAACGTGAATACGGTTCGACGAGAAATACTTTGGGAGCTCATTACGCTATTCGTAAGCGGATATAGACGTAAAGAAGTAGGTACGGCGGAGAAGGGATCTCCGCAAGGGACGTCGCGAGCTTCCGCGAGTATCGACCCGGCTGCTGCACGAGCCCTAAAAAATTGTCTGTCAACGACGGTGTCGTTAACCCGCGGAGGATATCGGTAATTGAGCGGAGCATCGTGTTAGAAAGTATTAAATTCGACGAGTGCGAGGTTGGAAGCTTGCCTCGGCTTTCAATTCAAAAATATTGACTCGTTTTACGTTATCACGCGTTAGACACTTCAAAACGTTTCTCCTTGTTTCCTCTCGATGCCAATTGACAATTGATGGTAGAACCACTTGAACTCTAGTTCAAATATTCCTTCTGTTTGTGCCAGTGAAATGCCAAGTCAGAGATGTTTTACGTCAAAACAAGTATCAAATATATATTTCTGTTCTTGGGAATATAGGCAGTTAAGAGTTAATAAAAAAAGGAATATAGGAGAAGTTTATTTTTATAAGTAATAATAAAATAATATTTAAGCAAAAATGAGTTGAAGATTGATATTTCGAAAACGTTTGATAATGATCTCAGCAAGTAGATTGGATGGATGCCTGGATGAAATTCGGTGAAATTGTTATCGGACATATACACGCCAGAGGTAACGTATGTTTAATTGGTAATTTCCTTGAGTAATGGTCTGTACTAGATTTCGTTCCCCGTTAACGAAAACTTGTTTCTGCGTATTAACATTTTAAACGAAACTTCCCTGCAATTAAAAATACCCGAGAAAAACAAAATTACCGGACACGTGTATTCATTAAACGTTTTAATTAGCCTTCGTCGCTGGAACACTTCCTCAATGGGCAGGAATAAAAATTAATTAGGCTCGTTCTTTTCACGGACTATTTGAATTTTTATATCTGTCTGCACTGAAAAGTTTCCAATGAGAATTCCATGATTGTCAATCAATTGAAGGACCTCATTTAATCGTATGCATAGTTTCGCCAAAATAAATCAATTGCTTCTTAATCAAATTTAACTGGAATGAATTAACCAATATAGGCACTGGGTTTGAGGTAACAGAATACAAACAAACAAATAAAGAGTAAAAGCAAAAAAATAAAAAGTATAAAAGTAAATATTAATTTTCAAAATTTGTAAAAATATTTTATTCGTAAAATCTTCAATGTATTTTGTCACTTTTCTTTCGTGCAAGTGAGTCGATTCTTATTAAATGATTCTTACCTTCGGCAATGTGTAGGCGCTACCGGCCAGCTGCGTCTGGTCCTTAGGATGATAGCGGGGGCCTTCGCGTGTCCCACGACGGGGGCCGAGGTACGTCCCTGGTTCCTTTTTCCCCAGAGATGACCACTGCCGCCGCCAGGGCCGCTTCCGGTCCCCGGTATACCCGGATGGGGCCCGCTCTCGCTGCACGCCCGCCTCGAGAACATCTCACGTTTCCTGTCGTCGCACTTCATCATCTTCTCTTTTGCTCCACCGTACCCTACAGAATTCACCAGGGAAACGTTCCGAGAAAAGCGACGATCACCCGCGGGAATAGAGTTTTCCAGAAAAAGGTTCCTCCTCAATGTTCCTTTTCCCAGGCTAGAGTCTTTGAGAAGTTCTTCGTATCTTCAGGAATTCTCATGTTGATACCCTTATTCCTTTATGGCCTCGCAGACACCTTTCTTTTTGTTCGTTTTTTTTTTCAGTTAAACTTTCGAGTCGAGTTTGAGTGCAGTTTTATTTTTAGAAGTTCAGTTGCCTTTAATTGACTGAGATAATTCTCTATGTATAATTGTACTACTTAGTTCGAATACAATGGAGACGTAAATTCTAGAGAGGTGTGTTTAGAAGCGATGGAACTTCATAATAAAATCCGTTCTTGCATCTTAATTCCTGCCGTTAGTTAACCTGTCCTCCTTCGGCTAATTGTCATTTCGTTTTAATTTCAGGATTCATCCGGGTTATATCCGGTATAGCGTTCAGTAATGTTCGCGACCCTCCGCAGGATATTAACTCACAATCTTCTGAAGCTTAGCAAACTTCCTGAATCTGCCCTTGTCCCGGCGTTTACTACCAGAGGCTCGCAATTCCTTTTAATTCCTGGCTCGGCAAACAGTCTTCCTTGTTCCTATCTACGTTGGCCCCAAAGCGGCGGTAAATTGAGATAAACCCCGGGTTACTTTCTTCCTTTTTCACCGGGGACGAATACTCCACCGGGCCACTCTAATTCGTAGAAAAAAAAGGGTCCCGAGACCCGGGAGCGGAGTAAAAATTGCGAGAGGTGCGTTTGGTCCGCCGAGATGTGACACGGTCTGATCAGTGAAAAATTGTAAAGAGGAAAAATAGAGTGCGATCTTCTTATATACTCTAAGTGCTTCTTTTTTTTATAGAATTCTCAAAAATCTTAACGCTACACACGACAAGAGTTTTAATATCGACGAAAAATATTTATGCTTCGGTTGACTTTGTATTTACAATCTGCCTGCACGCAAGCGTTAGCCTGTCTCGTTATACTCGATCGCGATATGGGTCCTCGCTGCTCTCTTCCTCCACTTCTGGTTCCATCTGAAAGTTTTACAACCTGTTCTAATTCTCGTCCGGAATATTCTTAGCCTCCATGACCTGACTTATGAAATCTGCATTCGATGGCTTCGAAATTACTTAATTATATACATACATAGGCGTCCCAGACCTTCCCTTCTAAAATTTTCAAACTTGAATACATAACATATGCACACGCATATAACAGTATAATACTGATTAAGATTCATCTCTTCGAGGTTTCTGAGTTCAGCGTTAAGGATAAATTGAATTGTAAAATAAAACGATGGTAGGTAATTGCGAGGAGCAACGGGAAGGAGTTAACCCTGGCGAGGTAATTAGTATTCCAGGTTGATACCCGGGTAATCCGTTCCGCACCCACGGCGTTCGCATCGGTAACGTCGGAGTGGAAGTAATAAAAAAAAAGTGTACGACGTGACTGGGAGAAGAAGCTTAAGGACCCTTTTATGCAAATAGTCCATTCATAGGATCTTCTCTTGTCCTATCCTTTAAGGGTTGTAGAGAAAAGCTTCGAATCAATTCATGCCAAAAATACTTCAACAAGTGGTTGGCCACACTCCCTTCAAAAATTGTTATCCAGATAAAATGATCAGATTTGGGATAGAACATGTAGCACAGAGATGCTTTGCAATCGATACGAAAAGTGAATTATTCGATGAATCATAAATTGTATTTTAAATGACGGAAATGATGTTCTTAAAAATGTTTGTTTGGGATGCTAGAAATCAGCGACCCTACCTGGAAGATCTGTCAGATTGATTCCAGAACTATCCGAGACTCTGGAAAAGAGTCACGCACAAGATCTCGTATCAATCACCGTGAATCTCCGTGACAAAGCGTTTCCGTTTCAATTCGCCTGTTAGACTCTATCCAATTGAGAAATGAAAAATGGGTAGGCGGAAGGTACGCAGGATGGCGCAGTACGCACTGCGGCGCTTCAGGGAGAATCTTTATTCTCTCCCTTCGTTTTTTTTTTCTATTCTGTATCTCCCTGACGTCTGGTGAATTTAAAATGAACACCGCTATCGCGACCCGGTTTCACTGCCGTGTGCGTCGAAGGACGTTGGCCCGAGTGAGTCGGTTTCGATCGGATTCTTCCGGATGGCCAAAGGGTTCGTACGATGAGACGAGAGTTTCGGACAGGCGGACGTTTAAGAAAGAATTTAGGACGCCCGTGGATCGGATTTCTAGATTGAGGTTTCTGTACCTCGGTTATTCTCAAATATTTTCTTCGTTCGTAAATGGACATCTATTTTCAGATATCAAAATTCAGCAAAAGTAAAATAATGTTCGATGAATCAAGACGACGGTTTGAGCCGGAATCAAGGACGTTAAACTCGGGGAAAAAAGTAGTAAACGATGATTACTAACTTGTTTTAAGGGTAGATTGTAAAAGGACGGGGAAATAAGCAAGGAGAGGGTCGAAGATGGTTGAAATGACGGGTTGAATTGCATTCAATCAAGCGTCCTTCTTCACTTCACTCTCACCCTTCTGTCGTCGACGCGTCGCGATGCCAGACGTGCTTCGAAACAAATGTACAGACGTACATTCACCCAGCACCCGAGGCAAATTTAATACTTCATTGTTGCCTCGTGTAGTTTTTGATACACTGTTTCACGTCATAATTTGCATAAAACGAATCTTCTTTTATTCTCAACAATAGTTGTTGCAACGTTTTAATGAAATGATCGATACGATGATTCAACGAATGATTAATAGAATAAATGATTACTTGGAAGGTATGTACTAGTCGTCTAATAAATCTCTGATAGATTTTCCGATTGAATAAATAATAAAGCGGAGTGGATGATTTGTCGAATGTTTCCTAGCGGCTCACGCAAATGGGTTAATGTAGAGTCTTGAAAAAATTCGATGAACAATTCGGTCTTGGAGGCTGGATTCAAGAGCGCTGACACAATTTCAGCGTCAGCAATCGATGATAAAACCGACGTCGACGAGAGCTCTTGCATGTGGGGGATTAAATTTGAAACGCGTTCAAGTTTATAACGCACTATTCCCGTTGAAAACTATATGGAATTTCGTTCCCACTCCGAGACCGCGCGGATTACAACTTCTCGCGGGCTGTAATTACGTTCGCAGTTCGGTTTCGACAAATTGGATTGTTACTACGGTGTAATAAGCTGAATTACGATGCCAATTCCCTTTTTCGAAAGGACCGCAGTTAAGCCTGATAATCTAAAAGCCACTCGGGGAACAGTGATAAAGCATTTTCAGGATTAATCTGTTAACTTGACGTAAAATGCATTTCAGATAAATGGCCAAATTCATTTTTATATAATTTTGAAATAACAGAGATTCGAGCGTTTTTATTTTTTGAGACAACGAATCTAATAAGAATTTCTTCTAATCCTTAAAACACTATTTAGATCTTTTGATGCATGCATCCAATAAAAATTGCGATGATGTATTTCTAATAAATTATTATGCTTAAAATACAGAGCGGAAATGAAGTCGCGGAAAATAAAATTAACAAACCAGAAAATGAACGGGAAGTATAAATGAACGTGAGATACGAATATGACATGGAAGTATTCGTCGGTTAATTACGTTTGCCGGGTGGTGAACCGAGAGAGTGTGAACAGAGAGAGAGAGATCCTCGGCATTGTTTCGCAGCAAGAATATTCAGAAACAGCGAGCGCAGCGCTCGACTGGGGGTGTTGGCGGAAAAAAAGAAACGTTTGTCCCACGCCCTGGTATTCTGATCCATTCGATTCGAGTCGAATTGGCAATGTTTGCCCCGATTCACCCAATTTTTCACCAAATAGCTTCCCAACGCGGCCCGTCATTTTCAAAGAAAATCGACGTCCATTCGTTTCGACAACTGTTCGTTTCCGCTGACAAACTTGAAACAGTTATTTAGTTAACTGTACAATTACTAAATGTAGATAATACAATTAAAATTTTGCAAGTCGAATATATTTAATGTTCCAATCCCAAAATTATGTTGAAGTGAAGTAGGAACTTATTAATTCTGAGATGTTAAATATCACGTTGGAGAAGAATATTAACATTATTTTTTTACTAAATTAGCGTGATTATTTTCAACCAGGAAAATCGATTGCATCGAGATAATTATTTATAGTTAACATCGTCTCTATTGCTTGTCGCGCTATAGATAGAAAAACAGTTG